>JASSUY010029202.1:0-10454 GCA_032466535.1 Forpus xanthops
TGGGCACCCTGTGCCAGCGCCTCAGCACCCTCACAGGGAACAGCTTCTGCCTAAGAGCTCATCTCAGTCTCCCCTCTAGCAGGATAAAGCCATTCCCCTTGGCCTGTCACTACAGGCCTTTGTCCAAAGCCCCTCTCCATGTTTCCTGAAGCCCATTTAGGCACTGGAGCTGCCCTAAGGTCTCCCCTTCAGGACCCTTCTCTCCCCCAGGCTGCTCCAGCCCAGCTCTCTCAGCCTGCCAGTTTTCCCTAAACCAACCCCTGCACTGCCTCTAACCCAGGATGCCCACGGCAGGACAAAAGAGCCGCTGCAGAGCCCTGAGACTGGGACAGCAGTGATTGCGCAACTGCCTTCAGAGCAGTTGTATAATATCAGTCCTCTTTTTATGAACTGCTCACAGCCGGACTCAGAAAGCAGCAGCCCAGAGGAAGGGTGGTGTCAACATTACCTTTCACTCACCCGAGAGAAAAAAAGGGGGCGTAGGGACAGATTTTGTGTCATTTTGGCTGCTGAACAGCCATCGGAGGGAGGTCTGGTCGCTGCGTTGGCTGCACCAGAGCCCTGTTTTCAGCCTCTCCTCACTGGCCAGCACTAGAAACCCAACAGCCAAGCCAGCCTCCAAGCAGGAAATGAATTAATGCAAGCTGCTCCATGCCTATTCTCTCGCTAGCATGCAGCACGTATTTTGTGGATTATTTTAACAGTAAAAGTCACACATAGAAACACTGGAGAGCTCAGCTTCCATCTGGGGTAACCCAAGAGTTTTCTCCCCTCCAATTTCCCCCAGCACCCACTCAACAGCTTCCCTCCATGTAAAAATGCTTGCTCGAAACCATCTTGACATGCAGCTAAATGACATGCAGACTAGACTAGGCTGAAAGCACCAGACTGACCTGACCAAAAACAGGCAGAAGCAGGGCAGAGAACTCTCCTTCCATCCAGCTTCTGTGAGTTTCCCTGAGAACTGCCCCACAGCATGCTGTGCCACCGAAGCTGCTACCCAGAAATCCCACCCAGGTCCCCAGGATGCCTCCTGCTGTGAGGGCATGGCCATTCCACATGGCCAGCAGTTATCCTGGACAGTTTAAGTCAACCCAGGACAGAGGTCATGTTTTAACCATCCACAAAGCATCAGTACGTTTCAGCAAGAAGGGCAAATTACCTGACCTTCCTGCGTGCCACAGGCCACAGTAAGCCCTGCACAAAGCAGCTTCCTGGGCAGCAAAAGCCTGGCAGGGCAAGGCACCATCCTGCCATTCCCCAGCTGAGGAATTCTCTGCTTCAGCCTCAAATCAACCAGCACTGCCTCTCCCCATCAGACATCTAAAGCCACGGGCCCTTCAAAGAATCTCCTATCACAGCTGCATCACCAGCCCACTCCTCCCTGCTCCCAAAGCCCTTTGATGTTTTCACCCCTGGTCCCTCCTCAGCACCTGCATCAAGTGGAAGGTGTCCCTGCCTCTGGCAGGGGGTGGAACTGGATGAGCTTTAAGGTCCCTCCCAATCCAGCCTGTGATTCTGTGATCCTGGATGGCAGAGATGGGGCCACCCAGCACTTCTGGGAGCAGGGTGAGCTGCTGGCATCAGGGGCACTAGGGCAGGGCATGACAAGTGAGGCTCTGCTCAAGAGCACCCCAAAATCACAGCGGGGTCCAGCTTAGAAGCTGGTGAAACAGCTCCAGCCACCCTTGCTGCCTGCCTCCCCAGGACAGCCATGATGGCTGGAGGCATCTGGCCAGGAAGGCTTTGCAAAGGTCCCTTTGGGAATGCCAGGATCCCACCCAACAGCAGGAAGCTAGAGGCATCTGGCCAGGCCTCTGCAAAGGTCTCCTTTGGAACACTGAAATCCCACCCAACAACGGGGAGCTGCTGGTGGGGTTGAATGGAGCAGACACTCAAACTGTATCAGTTTCCATTTTGGCAGCTGAGCCCAATGACTGCCAACACGTCTCCAGTGGTGTACAGCAAAAGCCTGGGAGTACATCTGCAGACACCTCATCTAAGCAACTTCAGAGAACAGCACTGCCTGCTCCCAGGCTGCTGCAACACAACAGCCTTCAACCCAGGTACCGATCTCTGAACTGGAGACAGATCACCAAGAACGGCTTTGCCGACCTGCAGACACATGGAGTGACAAGGATATCACCCAGAGAAATACAAGCAGATCACGACCAGAAAAATACATAACACAAAACTACAGAAACCCCTCCTTTGGGGTCACTGGAAGCAACGCAAATTTATTGCAAGAAACATTATGGTGTTAAGTAAAAAACAATTCAGATGACAGTACCTGATCCTCCAAACTGAGTGCTCGCTAGGGTCGTGGGTCTGTTTTTTCCATTAGCCACTGGCAGAGGAAACATCTAGAAAAACAAGAAGATGAGAGAGAAGGGAAAAGAGACTTCAGCATGTTAGTTTTACAGTGCTGCTGCAAAGGGGGTCAGGCTGGGTAGGTGGAGGGGAGGAAAGGGGGGAGAGAAGCACTTTATCGATGCAAAACACTTTCCCCTCCTTGTGTCCCTGCTACACAGATCAGCTGCAGGAGGACAAGAGAGAACAGCTGTGCACTAATATACACACACATTCCTACGTGCATGAACTCCTGTGTACACAGTGTGTCTGGTTCCTTAGGTGCAACTGAAAACCATCCAAGAGGCAGCATTGCTGCGGTCAAAACCAGCAGTTTCTTCCCTAACTCATTCCCCACAGTCCACATTACAAGGTGCCCATGGGGCCACAGAGAAAAGTTGACTCCATTCACAAAAAGGTAGCATGAAATGACAGCACACCCCTGAGACCAGAGCACCCAGCAAAGCTTATTCTAACCTTGAACACCCCAGCACCCTCAGTGGTCCAGGTCTCACCCTGTGTCTCCTTGTGTCTCTCAGGTCCATCGTTGGCAATGAGCCCTGAGAGGACGTGGGCTGCCTGGAGGCTCTGGCTGATACAAGCAGAGGCAACTAAGCCACCCGCTTCAGTGATGCTCAACCTTGGTGCAGGAAGCCTCACACCAGCTCCAGAGGGAATCATAGAATCCCAGGCTGGTTTGGGTTGAAAAGGACCTTAAAGCTCCTCCAGTTCCAGCCCCTGCCACGGGAAGGGACACCTTCCACTGGAGCAGCCTGCTCCAAGACCCTGTGTCCAACCTGACCTTGAGCACTGCAGGGATGGGGCAGCCACAGCTTCTCTGAGTACCCTGTGCCAGCGCCTCAGCACCCTCACAGGGAACAGCTTTTGCCCAAGAGCTCATCTCAGTCTCCCCTCTGACAGGGTAAATCCATTCCCCTCCGCCTGTCCTTACAGCCCTTGTGCAAAGCCCCTCTCCACGTTTCCCACAGCCCCTTCAGGCACTGGAGCTGCTCTAAGGTCTCCCCTTCAGGAGCCTTCTGTTCTCTTCTGCAGGCTGCTCCAGCCCAGCTCTCTCTGCATCTCTGTGGCCTCCTCTGGCCTCGCTCCAGCAGCTCCATGTCCCTCTTGTGCTGTTGCCCCTAAGCTGGGTCAAAACCACTGGGGGGGTCTCCCCAGAGTGCAACAGAGGGGGAAAATCCCCTCCCTGAGCTGCTGCTCACACTCTGGGGGTGCAGCCCAGCAGAAAGTGCAACCCCAGCCTCACAAAGCAGCTCCCATCCCTGGTGCTCTGGGGGTCGCAGCAGAGCCATGACCCAACACAGCCCTGGGGTCCAGTGGGAGAAGCTGCACCAAAGGCAAAGATATTAACTCCCAATTAGGAAGCCCAGGGTATTTTACAGTATCGGTCACTGCAGCTACTTGCTTGCTCGACTGCTGCAGCCTCAGTATCACAACGAATCTCCTCCTGCCAAGGAGCTTCCTCAAAAATACCTGTATAAATATTTGTAATAAATGTGGGGAAGCTTTCAGAAGCTGTTGTTTAAAAATGTCTACGCACCTGCACGCTGCAGAAAACGAATTCTTCTCCACACAACTGAAGCTCCAGCCAATAAAACAACTGGTGGGAAAACGCTTAGGGAATTAACATTTTAATATCCTCTTGGTACTCGACTTGAGATACTTCTACCACCAAATCATTTGAATTTTCATTCTTTCTAGCCTTGCAATGTCTGAGTTACTCAAAAGTTTAATGCTTTGAAGATTAAAACAATGTCATGGCACAAGAGCCTACAGAAAGGCAGCGTTTCATGCCCTGACATAGCTGATGTCTGGCTGCGGTCAGAAACATTCCTGTGTACAAAACTGTCTGCCCAGCTTTGTTTTCACAAATGCTGAGGAGGAAAAAGAAAACCAATCCAAAAAACAACAGTTAAATGTGGCAGAGATGCAAAGAGAACAGTTAAGGAACCAACTGCCATTCAAAACCAAGAGCACAAAATTGGGATGGCACAGATGGATGCACAGAGGCATGTTATGGGTATGTGAGATAGATGGGTATCTAAAGAAGGTGTAAACAGTGTTTAAGTAGCAGCCTGTGTGGACAGCCAAGCACCAGCCTGCAGACACCAGCCCTCCTGCAGCATCCTCCCAGGCCATAACCTGCCTCTCCCTGTACCCTCCCACAGCAGCCGTGCATCAGAGCCTCTGAACACACACCATGGGGAGGGTCCTGCTGCACCCCCAGGAGGCTGTTGCCCACCCGGGGTGGGCTCCAGAGGCACTTGGGATGGGTGAGCAGACCCACCATCAAATACACCATGTTTCCTCAGGAAATTGGGCTAGAAAACAAAACCAAAGCCCAACAGCACAAAAGACCCTCAGCCTGCTTCTCTCTGCAACACTGCAGGTTTGTCCTGGCCTCTCTTCCCCATCCCTTGCCCTGGTAAGACAGTGTTGTTTTCTGCAAACAAAATACAAAATGACTAAAAATGGCTGTTCCATGGCTGAGCCCACCCGGCCGGTGTGCACTCCCTCCTCTTGAGGCAGGGAAGAGGAATAAGGGAGAAAGCTCTGTGCTATGAGGGTGGTGAGGCACTGGCATAGGATGCCCAGAGTCCTTAGAGCAGCTCCAGTGCCTAAAGGAGCTGCAGAAAACATGGAGAGGAGCTTTGGACAAGAGCCTGTAGGGACAGGCCAAGGGGAATGGCTTTAACCTGCCAGAGGGGAGACTGAGATGAGCTCTTGGGCAGAAGCTGTTCCCTGTGAGGGTGCTGAGGCACTGGCACAGGGTGCCCACAGAAGCTGTGGCTGCCCCATCCCTGCAGTGCTCAAGGCCAGGTTGGACACAGGGTCTTGGAGCAGGCTGCTCCAGTGGAAGGTGTCCCTGTTCGTGGCAGGGTTGGAACTGGAGGAGCTTTAAGGTCCCTTCCAACTCAAACAACTCCATGATCCAATTAAGTGGTTAGAAACCCCCTTTCCCAGCAGCAAGAGGCATTTCTGCACAAGCAAGACAGGAAAGAACAACACACACGAACATAATGGCACCAAGCAGCAAAAAAGGATGACAATAACAGCAACAACAAAAAAAGGCAAAAGAAAAGTACTGCTGGCTCCTTTTCACAGCATTGCTGTTAAATACTTGCTGATGCTAAAAACCCCCCAAGGTTTGAGCAGTAAACATGAGTGGAGCAAATGAACAACCTTGTTCCATTGTGCAATGAGTGCTTTCTACTTCTGCAAAAGAGGTGGTGGGTTGTGTGTCCCCCTCCCCGGGCCTTGGGCAATCCCCAGCACACCCCCACACTGGGGATGCTGCTAGGGTTCCCTCCTCACCTCTGCCTGCTCAAAGACAGGTTTCGAGACTGATGCAACCCCTTCCTGTTCTCCCTCCTCTCGGGACTGCGGAGGCACAGAGCCCTTCCCACACCAAGGCAAGTGGGGATGCTCAAGCAGGGTGATGCCTTCGAGGGGGAGCCCCGGGGTTCCATCTCAATACACACATCACTTGCCAACTCCGGGTAGTGTTTTGGTGGCTTTTTCTTGCTGCCAGGTCGTTTTTCCCCTGTGGTGTGGGCTGAAGCCGTCAGGGTGTGCTGCCTCCAGGAGCCCCACACGAGTCATATGTGAAGCCTCTTCACTTGCAGGCAAAGTTCACCCACCCACTGCAAATTTCCTTTCTGCTTTTAAATGCTGCTTTGAAAATAAACGTGGGGAGGAGAGGAACTGGAGCTGGCACATACTGAGGGGCACAGGCACTGAGGAGGGATCCAGGTAAGCATCTGAGGAGCTCTAATTGGGTCATTACTTGGCCTTTGTTGGATTTGAATAATGGAGATTTAAATGGTTATGTAAAATCCCTCATCTTAAATTGATGTATTTGGTTTCTCAAGTCCCATCTCCAGCCTCCCTGAGAGCTGACAACTTCTGCAGACCCTCTCACCTCAGTTTCCACCCCTCCCAAAAGAATTTCTTCTCCCTCCATTTCTCCCAAGTTAAGAGATGCAAATCCAGTGCATAGGTAGATCCAAAAGTCCACCACTGGGGAGGTTACAGCTGAGAGACCCCACACTTCCAATAGGAAACTCATAGGGAAGAAACAGAATTTGCCAGACACAAGTAACAGTATCGAGGAGCATCTTGTTTACTGTGCAGTTCCACCAGTGCCTCAGTGGTTTCAAATGTGAAAACAGCTCTTTTCACTCTGCCCGCTCTTCCACCTTATGAACTCCAGCCTGTACCAACCTCAGGCCTGAACTCCAAACCTGAAATCCATTTTGCAGCATGGAAAGTATCCAGCTCTTACTATGAGGAGAGAATACAAACTCAATGAACATTGCCAACAGGCTACTTCAATGTTCATTTAAGACAGACCTTCCTGATCACAGCCCCAAACATCCACTGCACTGTGAAATCAAACTTCAGAACTGCTCCACACTAAACAAAAGTGAGTTTTATTGTGGGGCACAGCTTCAGCATTCTCCAGCACGTCAGAAACAGCAGCGGTGTGGGCAGAAGGACCTTGCTCAAACCCTGCTTGCCAGGAACAGCTTGGCTTTCACCCCCAGTTCACTGGCTGGAGCTACGAGGGTTGGCACGCAATGAGAGCAGTCGCTTGCACAGACATCAGACAACAGGTCCTGTGTGACTGCTCAAGCTCCTGCCCACCCTGCAACAACTCATCGAGCTAGGAACCCACCCTGACAACCAGCATCCTCACAGCATATGGTTAATACTCTGTTAATAATCATGGCTGTTAACAGCATTTCACTTCTGCCAGAGACCTAGCCTGGCACGCAGCCGCCTGCCTCTATGCAGCTTGGCAGGCATGCTCTGCGGCATGGACAGGGACCCCAGCCCTGTCTGTGTGCCTCCTGGCTGCTCCATCCTGGCTCTCCCCATGCCATGGAGTGTCCCTGCCCTACAAACACACTAGCCCAGTCAGGATACCTGCCTGCACCTTCCCACAGCACACCAATGCTGGCAGCATGGAACAGCCAACCAGGATAACCCCGGCAAGTCATAAAAGTCACAGACTGCTTTGGGTTGGAAGGGACCTTAAAGCTCCTCCAGTTCCAACCCCTGCCACAGGCAGGGACACATTCCACTAGAGCAGCTTGCTCCAAGCCCCCGTGTCCAACCTGACCTTGAGCACTGCCAGGGATGGGGCAGACACAGCTTCTCTTGTGGCAATGCCTCAGCACCCTCACAGGGAAAAGCTTCTGCCTAAGAGCTCATCTCCATCTCCCCTCTGGCAGGTTAAAGCCATTCCCCTTGTGCTGTCCCTCCATCCCTTGTCCAAAGCCCCTCTCCAGGTTCCCTGCAGCCCCTTTAGGCACTGGAGCTGCTCTAAGGTCTCCCCTTCAGGACCCTTCTCTCCCCCATGCTGCCCCAGCCCAGCTCTCTCAGCCTGGCTCCATGGCAGAGCTGCTCCAGCCCTCACAGCATCTCTATGGCCTCCTCTGGACTCGCTCCACCAGCTCCATGTCCCTCTCGTGCTGTTGCTCCACAGCTGAATGCAGGACTGCAGTACCATACTGGTGCAGCTGACGACAGCATGAGTCCTCACAGCCAAGCACCTCCCAACAGCACAGGCCAAGGGCAGCTCTAGCCACACACAGCCTGTGCCCATCGGGCTGAGCTGCAAAGCCTGGCAACCAAAGGTCAAAAAGTAACACACCAAAACCCAAGCCTAATGAACAGGTTAAGCTGGCAACCTGAATTTACAGGCAGGATGCTTTCTCGAAAGCTCTCCTTCAGATTTGCAAGCCCGTCCTGGACTACTGCCAGGAAGCAGTGGTGAAAGAAAGCTTATAAATTACCTGTACTTTGGGGCAATTATAAAGGGCAATTTGTTCTGAGGTAGACACAAGCACGCTGCTGTGCACACCCCAAAGCAGCCATTAGACTGCAGAGCAGGGTGGTTGCCTCTGGCTCACTTAGGTGCACCTTACAGATTCCTTTGATTCTCACTCTTGCTGCTAAATTACATTAAACACAAAGCTTTGGGCAAGCATTTTGCAGATCAATAACTACCCAAGGTATTTATTTATTGCAGAAGGCACGAGTCCTTCTTTTTCAGGACTGTAAGGCCCAATTTATAGCATCTCACACAACTCTGTCATTTACTGACCCCACAAACTCCTACCTGACTCTGCTACCCCATTAGGGCCAGACCTTAAAATTCACCCAGTGCACAGGGAAGCCTAGCACAGAGCCGGACCTCAAGTTACTGGGGTTGAACACATTTTCCCTAGAATTCAAAATACTGATCTGAAGCAAATGCTTCCACCTGCTCCAAATCTCCATCTAGCCTTCGCTCCCATCTCTTCTTCTGGAGGGGATTAATGGATGGATGTTCCACTCCTGCCTATTCATGGAAGCACAGTTTGGTTTGGGTTAGAAAGGACCATAAAGCTCATCCAGTTCCAGCCCCCTGTCACAGGCAGGGACACCTTCCACTAGACCAGGCTGCTCCAATCTGGTCCAGCCCCATTCAACCTTCCTATTCTAATGCCAAACTGGTTTTTTTTTGGTTTTGTTTTTTAAACCTGTCTATTTAAACCTATCCTATTCAAATAAAAATAGAAATATACTCAAATGAGCAAGCTTTGTGGTAAAAAAGCCAAGAGAGAGAGCAACCCACAGCACAGCCTCTTTGACAGCCCCGCACAGAGCACAGTGAGCTTGTGATGCCAGGTTGAAGACTATCTAGCTAGGAAGCTTTCCGCTTCAGCTACTCATCCTTCAGGAGAAATGTTAATATTCCCTTTATGCAAACTCAGGAGAAGGGTGTGCAGAGATGAGGGTTTGTGAAACAGATCTGGCTCAAATCCAGACTGCCTTGGAGCCCATTGGCCTACGTATTCTGGAGGGAATGTCTTCGAATCATTTGCTGGCAAATGACATTTGCAGGCCCCGATCCTGAAAGCAGCTGCCCCCAGTGCTGCTGCTGAATGCATCAACAGACACGGACACAGACCAGGCTCTGGTCATTCCCAGGATTACACCAGTGTGCCAGCGTTGGAATTGAACCCAAATTCAACCCACTCGGTGTAGATTCATCTCCAAGAACAAAAACATTCATGTACAAAGAGAGCAGGTCAGGAGCCCTCCAGGGAATACAGCTCTCAGCATGCAAATGAGGATGGTTTGTTAAATTTGAAAAGGTCTTGTTTTTTTTAAGCTCTAAAAAACTGAGTGGGATTTGATTTCTTACTAAGGGGGAAGGAAAAGCAAAGCAGAAGTCACTGCAGCCCTGGCCAGAGAGCAGCTGATGTGTTACTGACCCAAAGTGTAGTTCAAAACCTGCTGCTCTCAGGTGTAGATGGAAAGCTTCAGCACTCCTCCAAACCCCAGGACCTCTGAGATGAGGGACAAACAACCACAGCCACTGCTGCACAGTGACCACTCAAGAGATTCCCTTCTTTAAGCAGATATGGACCTTGTAGTTCCCCTACCAGCTATAAAATGTACTCCTGTGAAAATACATTGCTGGTCATTTCACAGAACCAGCCTCCCAACAGGAGCACGAAACTGGGAGAACAGGGCCTCTCCCCCTGCAGGAGATTTGTTCTTTGGAGGACCGAGACCCCCACCCCCAGAACAGAGGTCTAAGAGGATAGATAGAAGCCCCAGCTGTATAGAAATGATTCTTTCCCATTGCTAATCCTGAGTGCACCGGTGTGGCACTTGCCACAGGAATAAGAGGTACCAGGACAGCAGCTGCCCCTTGTTCTGACATCACTTTCCCCTTTTACTGTCTTCTTCTCCAAGGAGAAAAAAAATAACGCCAGCAGGGCCATCATCTGGATGAGCCAGAAAAGCCCATTGTCACAGAGGTGACACTCATGGTTACTGCTAGAATCCCAGACTGTTCTGGATTGGAAGGGACCTTAAAGCTCCTCCAGTTCCAACCCCCTGCCATGGGCAGGCACACTTTCCACTAGAGCAGCTTGCTCCAAGCCCGTGTCCAACCTGCCCTTGCCCACTGCCAGGGATGGGACAGCCACAGCTTCTCTGGGCACCCTCTGCCAGCGCCTCAGCACCCTCACAGGGAACAGCTTCTGCCCAAGAGCTCATCTCAGTCTCCCCTCTGGCAGGTTAAA
>JASSUY010029204.1:0-13344 GCA_032466535.1 Forpus xanthops
CCCTGTCTCTGCTTCCGCCCGGCTTCTTCCCAGCTCCCCTCCTCCCTGGCAGAGCATGAAACTCAGAAAGTCCTTGGTCAGCCTAAACATTCTGCGCTATAACTATAAACACTGGTGCTATCAGCACTGTTCCCAAGACGAAAATCCAAAACACAGTGCTACACCAGTTACTACTTAAAGGGGAAAAATGACTGCTGCTGCTGAACCCATGATACCATGTACTACATCTGTTCCCTTTGTCAGTAGGCCAGTGCCTGTCGGATGGCATGTGGACAGGGTCTGTGCCATGATTCATGATCAGAGGTCTTCAGCACAGTGATTCAGGCATGGGTTGATGTGATGGTCTGGAAAAGTTTGATTGAAATAAGCAGGAATATATGAATAAGTTTGTAAGGACTTCATGTAAGTACTTCATCATGCTCAGTTGTTTTCTTTCTCAAGTCCTTTCCAAATTTTGTGTAAAAAGTGGTGAAGAAATTAAATCCCATCTGGGTCTGGTGTTCTGGTGTATCCCTGCCCTGCCTCTACTTCAGAGCAGAACTTCCCAAAGTGACCTACCCTAGAGACTGCACACAAACTTCCTGTTATTCTTTCTGTGTGGATGTCCTGCTGAAAACAAATAAGACTTCTCAGATCATAAAGTCAAGCCCATACGCAAGCCTTTTGGAAAAAAAATGGGCCTCAGCTTCATAGAGTGTTTGCTACAGAATGCAGGCTGCGGGAGGGTGGCCACTGGGGTAGTAGGAACCTTGTGGTGAGGTGGGGTCCTAGGGCCAGTGAAGGGGCTCTTGTAGTGTTACATCTCTGCCAGGCTCTGGTTCTGGACGTGTGGTAGGGCATGGTTTGAACACTTGCATTTTGTGGGCAGAGCTGCTGTCAGAAACATTCTGCTGGTGTCTGGGGAATCTGTAGTGTGTGCACAGCACAGCAGTGATGCTGTGGTGGTCCCTGAGCTTGCAGGAGTATCGTGGTGTATGGGCTGCCACAGTCCTCCTTGTATCCATGCTTGCATGCAGAGATGCTGCAGAACTTAACTGCAGAAGGAACAGGTCCCAAATGCCCATGCTGCCATCAACCCTGTCTCCTAGCTCGACCCTGACAGCCCCCACCTCGCTCCAGTCCTGCTGATTGATGACGGTGAGGGCATCTTCAGAAGCTTGGCACTTGGCCTTGGCCAGGGCTCGGCCCATCTTGGCTTACTCTGTTGTGATCAGTTTGTGGGCTTTCTGCTTGGCATATGACACAGCCTTCTGCATCTCTGACACGGCCTAGCGCTTCACCTCATTCATGATTTCTTCTGGAAGGAAGGCAGCTGAGCATGACACAGGGTATGCTGGCACCCCAGCCCTGGCTTTGTGCATCCTCCCCTGCAGCAGTACCATGGGAGGTCTGCAAGCATCCACCCCACCCCACCCCAAACCCACCCCAATCCCCTTCAGCACCACAGGCAACCCAAGGGACTGTGGGGAGGGGATGGGGCAGAAATCCCACCGGTTCAGCACACTGATGGATGCTGCTGCCTGCCCTGCACTTACCAGCCTCCCTCCAGATCTCCTCTGGCATGTACCCAGAGAGCGGCTGTGGCATGAACTCCTGGTGAGTATCTGTGAAGAAGGGACAATGCCATTAGGAGATGGTGTCCTCTCCAAACCCACCTGCTAGCAGCACCAGACCCCCAAGGGAATGGCACAGGCACCCCGGAGAGGGGTGCAGACCCCCTGAATGCACCCCACGGACCCGGAGGTCAATACCTAACTGGGGTGCCTCAGAAGTGGAGGAGGTGTTATGGTGCTGGGCGGAGGGGGCACTGCCTTTCCTTATGTCCTCGGCATTGCTGTAGTGCCGCATCCAGTGGTTGAGCTCCTCACGGTCAGCCTCCTGGCACCGCCGCAGCACTGTCAGCGACTGGCGTTTCTTCTCCACCATGTCCATGATGCTGTTCAGCAGCAGCAGGGGACGGAAATGTCAAGGTGAGGAGCTCTGTTGCAAGCAGCTGGGGGGCTGCAGTGAGCAGTGCTGGGGGGTGGAATTCAGGCTGTGCCAGGGCTAGGTGTCAGTCTGCGGGGAGCAGAGGATGCTCGAGAGCAAAGCCCTGGGGGGAGCATCGTGGGGATGGAGGGCAAAGCAGGGTGTGATAAATGAATATTGAATAGAGATAAGCAAACAGCGCTAGGTGCGCGGGGAGCCTCCTCTCCACCAACACGCACACCTCTGAACATATGCTCTCGGTTTATATGGAGTTCCACAACTCCCTCCCGCATGCGCACTGCCTCCTGGTGGTCTCGGGCAGGGGTCTCGGGATGAAGTAAAGAGTCTTCCTCAGTAACCTCACAGACTTTTAGGGTTAAACTTTTCACCTTTTCTTGCCTTGCTGGTTTTCCCCCTTCTTAATCGCTCTTCACCAGTCTTTAGCTTGTCTGTTGTGTCTCACAGATAAAGTACAAAAAGGAACATTTGCAGTTCATTCCCCCAAGGTCCACAGGACCTGCCCCCAGGAAGCCCGTGGTCAAATTCAGCAAGGTTCAAAAATATCAGCACTTTAAAACAGCAAAAAAAAAAAAATTACATACAGTCTCGGTCATACAAGGAATAGATCACTTAATTCTGTATTAGTCGTTTTATTGACACGGATCATATTTACACATCTCACACTGGCAAAGAGGATGCTCAAAGATATCTGCATTCTCCTGCATCAGAAAACTGTCGATATAGCTCTGGGTACAGAGATACCTGTTTAGGGTGACTGCAGAATACCAGACAGACCAAGGCTCCGACAACTAGATCAGTACCCAGATGGAAAGGAGTGGATCGTGCATATCCCCTGAAATCAGTTGTTCACCAGCAGGGTATGAGTGTTCCAGTGGTTAATGCAGCACAGCTTGGAAGTGCCCCGTACATGGAGGAAGCTCCAAATCGCAGCCCTACCTCAATGAGCAAAAGGAGGTATAAGCTGTTCTCTCCTTGTCCAGCAGAACTTAAACAGTCAGCCTCCCTATAGAGGGTGGATCCGACCAAATTCCAAAAGTTGGAGGCAGAAGTACGGAAGATGGAAAAGGAAATTGAAAAGCAAAAGGCCCTCCTCAGAGGGAAGCTGAATAGAACAATCAAGACGCTTAGGGGAATTCAAAGAGAGGAAGAGCTTGCTGAGACAGGGATGATAAGATACCCAGAAGTGGAGAGGACCCATAAGCAAATGACTGAAAAGTCATTTTCTTCTGAAAAAGAAGAGAAAATCTTCAGAGGTGCAGCAAGGCCAGATGATGGGGTCTTGCATGGGGCACAGTCTGCAGAGGCTGTTATCCTCAAGGCTGGTACAACCCTCTGCCAGCAGGAGCTGGCTATGGGAAAACACAAGGAGGAGAGGCCGGTAGCCAGAAACAGCAAAATTCAAGGCTACACACCGATGGAGCACTTAACCTCTTGTTCAAAGCTAGCCTCAAAATGTGGCTCTTCTCCCTCTGCCATCACAGAGCAAGTTTCTGGTAACCACCCATCCGCAAAGGTGCTATGCATGCAGGCTGGCAGTGCTGAGGAGCAGAAGTGTGAACAGTGCAGCATCTGTGGACGTAACTTCTTCCACACCAGGCTTAAGAAGCATGAAAGTATCTGCATGAAAGTCCAAAGCAGCGTGAGGAAAGTGTTTGACTCCAAGAAGGCCGGAGTTAAGGGCACAAAACTGGAAAAGTATCAGCCGCTGAAGGGCTCAGAGGAGCCTGAGGTAACATGCAGTCCTTTTGCCTCCCTTGAACCACATCTACTGCTCATATTCCTTCCAACCTCAGTATCTAATTCTGACTGATGCAAGTGCCTCCTCGTGTACGCAGAGCTAAGGGACATAAGGCAGTTACTGCTTCTGAAATGTTCTTGCCAAATTGATAAATAGATCCTTTTAATTCTAACAGGGGGCTGGAGTCTTTACTGACTTACCTCTGTAATGTCATGGGTATACTCCTGGAGAAAGCTCATTCCTTGCTGTAGTCAGGATGCAGACTGGGTCTGCTGCAGTAGAACTCTGTGGTATGCATGGAACTGACTGAAAACCCAGGTCATAACACAGGCTGTGAAAATGAAGGCAATGGAAACAATCTTCCCTGTTTCTGCAAAGCAGCTACAGCAGCCCTTTCTGATTCCTTGGCCATGCTGCTTGCTTTTGTGGTTATACTCAAGTCCTTTCCAAGTATTGATGCCTCTATCAGTAGTTCCTTCAAATCCTCCTTGGTAATGGTCTTTTTGTTCTCCTTTGTGGGACTCGGCTTCTCAGGAAGTGTTTTATGTCAAAGGGGAATGCCCAAGGATGGGTGACCTGGTTGGGCCCCAAATGTAAGACTGGGAAGGGAGGCTGATGGTGCTGCCAGTTGCTCTGACAGCCTTTCCCTTCTGCAGAGGAAGCCACTCAGAAAGAATGACCAGAAACAGAAGCATGCAGTTCTCATCCAGACCATGTGTGAAGCCCGCCAGGTGCCGCAAGACTTCAGCAAGGGAGGGAAGGTGTCTGACGTCCCCTCATTGCCTCCCATCAAAACCCCAGATTACGTTCCCTGCCCCTTATTGCACACACCAATTTGCTCCCAAAGCAGCTGAGAGACATATTCCCAAATGCAGAAACATAAAGACTGGGCCTCCACCCCCACAACAGAGATGGTGCTGCTGAGGCAGCATCCAACTGTATCCACGGCTGTGATTCCCTGCCTTTTTCCTGCCAGGTTTCCAGGTACACTCTTGCTTTTCCTCGTCTCAGCAATGGCTGCAAGCATTGAGCTTGTATGTACAGTCTTACAAGTGTGAGGCTGTCGCTGTTCAGCCAGCTGAGCACGGAAGAAAGGCTGTCAGTGGAATAGGAAAACAGCCATCAAAAAGGGGCAGTTCTTCAGAACTGTGTTTTGCCTGTAGGTTAAGGAGTCTTGAGTTTTGTTGTGGGTTTGGGTTTCTTTAAACAATTAGCAGTGTCTGATGTAGAGACAGCTGCTGTCCTTTAGCTTATCCACGGCTAGAGACTCGGGTTTTTCCTTCTACAAAAGCAGTGAGTAGTGCCATTTACAAGAAGAGCTGGACCAAACACAGCATCAGCCTTCTGTTTTCTCTACTGCTCTGTAGGTGCAGGTGCTCACCCCTGAATGTGCTAACAGTGACGGTAGCTCCTGCACATTTCCAAGTCACTTATTTTTCCAGATTCTGCTTTTTATTATATTAAACTTGTTCTGTTATGTAAAAGTTGTTTTCAAATGGTCACTGTTTGTTTATTCTTAAAGCAAGAATGATTACTTTGTATGAGAAAGTTGCAACAGGAAGCAAACCAGGAACAAAAAAATTCCGTCAGCTCCTTTTGCAAGTCCTTCAGTAGTGCAGCAGCAGCAGCTCATGGGAACCTAGAAAAGATAACACTACCAAACTGGACTAGCCAGAAGAAGCTGAGCACAAAAAAACACTCCAGCCTTCAGTGGGGGGACCCAACTCCTGAAAACAGTTGGATAGCTTCTGTCCTATAAATAAGTGCCCTCAGCACACCCTAGAAAAGCTTGAAGGTCCCAGGAAGGGTCAGTACTGCCCTGTGCCAGCCAGCTACGAGCATACAAACCGAGAAAGCAGTATAAACCAGCTCAGCACACATTTTTTACCCTGCCACTTTGCTATCATGGTTAGTGTTCCTTTACACTACTCGCCCTATGTTGTTCACACCAGCTCAGCTTCCTCTTCTGTTACTGCAATACAATCCCCCTCTCATAGACACGCTGCATTTTCAATCCAAATCTCTGGTGAATTTTAAGTCTTTTGCCCAGCTTTGCCTCTCAAGATATTTCACAACTTACTAAAAATGCCAATAAGAAGTGAGAAGGGGCAGGCGTCAAGTATAGGAACAGTTAGCTGAGCAGGTGTCAGGCACGTTCTTTCGTCTGTAGGCTTTAATGCTTTCTAGAAGCTGTGGAAAGCACAGGTACTTTTTCCCTTTGAAGCTCTCTCTTCCTGTTACTCATTTCCTACTTGGCACTTACACTGTTGAAATAAACACATGCACGAGACCTCCCTGATGTCATTAGCAGGAGATGCAGCAGCAAGAGAAAAGAGTTGTTTTGTTGTTTGTTTGGGTTTTTAATGAAGGGACACAAAACCTGACTTTTTTTTTTCCATAGCAAAGACACCTGAACATAGGAGAATGAGATTAAACATTTATTTAAACAGAAACTCCAAGCCACTCCATCCTTTAACCTTAAAAAAGCAAAACAAAACAAGAAATGACAATGACAAACTAGTTTTCAGCCAGAGTGTCAAAGCAGGCTTAAGTTGTGTTCCACTCTAACAACTCAGTAGCAATATTAGCAGGAGACCAACATATGGGGAGCTAGCACTGCAAGAAGGGGAGAAGTAAAAAGCATTCAAAACTGCTTAAAGGGCACTTCTGCCCACTTGCCCTTCCATTTTCAGCCCAAGACAAAGGTGCTGGCTTTAAACTGCTTTTTTGATTGCATAGCTGGCTGGTGTGAAATCCGTGGTCTGTAACAGGCACAACCTGGATAGCATGAATCCTCTAAGGCACGTATGAGATTGCAGAGCACAGAGCATCCTCTGTAAGGAATCCTTATCCTCCATGAGATACAAAGGAAATCCAGTCTGTGCACCTAGCTTCCCAACTGCAGAGCATTGAGAAATGAGGATAGCAGTGCACTGCAGGAGAGCGACCCCCATCAGCTTGATGCTTGCTTATTGGATATGGCTCAGGCTCAACTCTTCACTCCTCAAAGGCACTGCCACAATATGACCAACTCCATCATTTCCAACTGCAACAACAACTCTCAGGCCGGGACCATGACCTGAGAACTGGCTCCAACGCACACAGGGGAAAAGAGAGCAGAGTCACAAGGGCAACAGAGCAGCATGGCTGCGCCAGGGCACCTGATGTTCACCACCTCCCAGGAGGGCTGTCCTTCTGCCCTGCCTTCAGTAACAATGGATAGGCACACAGGTACAATCCTTGCCCTGGTCACTGCACTGGAGAGACTGCAATTGATTCAGCTCCAAGATACTAGCAATAGCCACCAAAGAAGTATTTAAGGAGAGTAAGTTACAAGCAAATGGTCTGGCATCCACCTCTAGAGACAAATGGGGAATGCCAGCTCCCCTGAACAGTTTCCTGTAAGAGGCACTCCTGGAGAGGTGAAAACATATCCAATTCCAACAGCTCTGAGGCAATTCTAGTGACATGTCACAGTCTGATGAAACCTACTCTCACAGCAAAGGAGAGAGGTACTCAGGACTCTGTAGAGGCTCCACATAAGGCAGGGGAGGCTAGCTGCTCCCAGGCATCCTACCAAGCCCATAAACTTACTTCAAAGTCAATCTGCTAATAAATTTAAGGGGAGTAAAAATTAACTTCATTTTCTATCAGGAAATGAGGAAATCTTGATCATCAGACCATGGCTCTTCCCTTCTCCAAGTTTCTTGGGAAAGCCTTTCGCTTCTAGAAAGAAGGTGAATTCCGGACAGAGACTTGATCGTTCATGGTCATTGGGAAAGGCTACATCCTGTGACTATGGCATTAATGACCTATTCTGGGTAGGAAACTGCATTCCAGCTTCATCAAAACACTTGAGTGGAAAAACACCGATTCTTCCCACACCCACACAGACTGTGGGCACCAGCAGCTGAGCAGAACAGAAACCAAGCAGGGAGCAGCTACAAGCTTATGACAAGAAACCAGAATGCTCTGGCACTCAAACGAAGCTGAACAGCTGGAGAAAGAAACAGGTGACTTAGTCTGAGGCCCAGATACTGTCATCTGGTTGGGAAGCAGGTAGCCTGGAAACGAGAGTGGGAGATCCCATCTCCGACAGTCCCTGCTACTGCTATGGGAAACGACACCTGATTCATGCATCTCCGTGCATTACCTGGAAGGTGGAAAGCTCTAGGCACCCAGAATAAAGCCTTTAAACTCTGTCTATACAGGCCACTAGAAACAGCCACATGGCCAGAAGCTGTGCCTCATGGCCAGGGACAGGGTGTCTACCATTATCTCCCTAAGAGGAAGACCTCTACTGCTTCCAGAATGAGAAGTTCTCTGCTCCCTCTGCCCCTAAGCAGAGGGGAGCACTCTCACCAGCTGGGCTTTACCATGTGGTCAGGAGAGGATCCCAGTCCTTCACCCCTCTGAAGCGAAGGTGGCGAGTCTTAGGCTTCAGCCATCTTAAGTACAAAATATGTCTCCTCCTCTCATCTAGAGATGCAGTGATGAATACTGGGGTCCCAAAGGCAGCTCCCAGGAAGCAGTGAAACAATGAAAGGGCCACAAGCCACTACTGGAGCCATCGCCGTAATGGGGCCATTCTGCCTTGTGTGCAGTTGACAGATAAGGTACAAAGAGGAGCTGCTGCTGCTTCAATCACTGAGCTGGCCTAGAGCTCAGCGGCCTTTCCCCTCTCAAGCTCACTCCTAGTTCATATCAAACGTACATGGGTGCTGCTCTGGAGCCTCCGGCCTCGCTCCTTGTCTGCGAGTCACCTGAAGCCAGGAAAGCCGCTCTCTGCATTTGGTTAGTGTGCTGTGAAGTTATATGAATCCCAGTGGGCTCAGGAGACTAGAGGCTGGAGCGGCACGAGTCCGTTCCCAGAAGACACCAGGAATCCGAATCCAAGTCAGGTTTTGGATCCACTTCCATTTCCTCTTTGGCTGTCTGTGTTTCTTTGGAATGAACCTTAACCTGCCAAACACACAGCAGTCATCCAGACAGCTCCAGGACTAGCTGCAAAGAAGTCAGGAACCATACATGGCACAGTTACTGCTCTCCACAGCCGGTTGGGGCTCCCCACATCTGACTACTCATCCTTTCTCATGAGGAGAAATAAAGGGGGATCCCAAGACCCTCAAGGTCTGGGCTATCCTCACAGGAAACTGTGGTCTAGACTTCACTCATGCAGCTACTACCAGCACTTGCATCAACAGCTCTAACAAGAGACAGGCACCATGTTCAAGCCCCCCCTTTCTGTTCTAAGAAAGACATCTGTTAAGAGCTGCTTTCTTCTGCACAGCATCCACAATCTATGCACAAGCACAGTGAGCCCAGAGTAGCCCTCACCTGCTGCATTTCCTCTGTCCTGCTGCAGAACTGCTGGAGCTGGGCACTCAGACGAATGGTTTCCTGCTGCAGCTTCTTCTGCTCATCCAGACACTGTAAGACCAGGGCTCGGAGCTGTGTCACCTCCACCTGCAGAGCACTGCACATGCAGTCCGCAGCAGGAGGTGCAGCCTTCCCTTCACTGCACGGCAAGGTTGGACTCAGGCAAGCAGGCTGTGGAGACAGAGGGAAGTCAGGCTAGTGGTGAGCACCACTAACTTCCTCCTTCTTCTGGGAAAGCTGCTGCTGTACTCCTATAACCAAGACCTGTCTGGTTCATCACCCTTTTGCTAAGCTGGGGATCTGTTGTCTTGAGACAGAAATCTCCTGGAACAAGACAGTGTCACTGGTTGTAATTTCTCAGTGATTTCCTATTATTAGCTCTTCCTGTGTCACAGCAATGTCTGCTTTCTATATTTCTCTTTTGTTAGGGGTCTGGGCCCTAGGTTTCTGCTTTTTCTTCCAATCGCATTATCCACATTTTCCCAAACAACTGATCTCATTATTTTCAATCTGGCCAAGCCCCAGCTTTGTGTTCCAGATTCCTGTGAACTGTTCTCTTTGCAGCATCATCTCTGATATCAACAGCCCTCTCTTCCTCATCCAGACAAATCAGGCCAATCCAAAACTCTCTCCTCAGCTCGCCCCATAATTCAGACATTGCCATTTACAGTCCCCAAGAGCTTTTAGCCACACATTCACTTGGGTAACATTACCCAGGGCTCCGCTTGGGGATTGTTTAAGCCAACGGGTTCCTCAGAGGCCACTTTGAGTCCTTGAAGTTTCTGGTATGGGAGAGTCTCCTTCTCTGGCTCTGAAGATGCCATGCTCAAGGGAAAGGGGCTGTCAGGCATGGGGATGAATTCAGCGTTCTCCAGCTCCTGAGTACACAAAAGCAGCACTGTCAGGCTTGCCTGCCTTCCAGCAGCAGGCTAAGCCTCCTCAATCATCACACCAACCCCCTCTTGTGGTCAAAAAGGCTCAGAGGACTAAAGGCTTCCCCTCATAGCACACACCTAAGCACCTTCCAGAGCACCCCTTAAAGGTGGCAGTAGCCACGTGTTCTCCCCAGCCTAGGTCCCCATTTTCAGGCATTTCTGAAACTACATTACCTTCCGCAGCCAGCCAGGGCAGGAGCTGCTGTCAGCACTGCTGCCTCCCTTAGCTTCTGTGGTGCTGATCCAGCCCCCCAGCTCACGATCTGCTTCCATGGTTCCCCGAAAGCCTCCACTGGGATTGGGGGTCTCTGCTTCCTGTTCATTATCTTCTTCCTCTCCTCCTCCAGTTGTGCAGCTCTGAGCCACTAGCAAACAAGAATGAAAACTTTATACTCTTCCACCTCTGTTATTCCTGTTGCCAAACACCAGTTGCAGCAGAGAAAATGCAGAAATTTGGCCTCTATGGCCACAGTAAGAGCACATGCTAGCCACATCTCCCTCAACAGCTTATTTCTTAACACTATCTGCAGGCCTCCCAAAAGGGCTTGTGTGCAGCAGTCTTTCACAGCTTCTCAGCCCCAGAGCTCCTACAGGTCCAAGAAACTGGATTCTATCTTTCTGGCAGCTGCTCCATAGCCCCCCTTTCCTTATCAGCTCCCTTCAGAGAATTCCTCTCAGCTTTTCCTTGTCAAATTCAAGTTCCTCAACTACAAAAGTCCATCCAAGTTCTTCCTCCTCTGTTTCAGTTGTCTCTTTCCCAGTTTCAGGCCATCCCTTCCCATGCACAGCGCCAACCAGATTTCCCGCATTGAGCTCTTCTGTGAAGTGTCTCAAATGCAGAGAAAACATGCAGTAGCACCAAACCACACCCCCTCAAAATAAACACTGAATGGACTTAAACCACAACTCCCCAGGGCATGTCACTCACCAGTTCCAATTGAGAGGCCGCTGCTGTTGGATCGGATTGTTTTTGAGTTTAACACCTTTTCTGCAAGGAGAGAAACACTCTTTCAGTTAAGAGTGCCACATGGAAAGCAAAACAACTCCTACAAAGGCACACAACAAAGCCAGTGTTGAAGACCTAGAGCTAAGAGAACTTGCCACACTCTCCCACATCAACCTGGCCTGTTCCCAGGCAGGATTTATAGTTCAGGTCCTGACAAGCAATACATTGTCATAACCAAGATCCCAAAATTTTATTCTAAACTTACACTTACCCACAATGATGATGGTGTGCCAGCCACGGCATGACAGGTCTGGGACATGATGCAACGATCCAAATATTGGCCGAGGCCATGAGGTACAAATATCTGAGCCATGGGCTCTCTCGGTTGATGTCATTGCCAGACGTCCATTCCCACCGTTACCCCAGGCAAAGATATGGTTGTCTGAGGAAAGAGAGACTCAAGAGCCTCAATTCCCACTCTCTTGGCCTGGAATTCCTACAGGATCACAGCCACTCTGCTGTAAATGCTATGCCAAAGTATCTAACCCACCAGATACATTTTGCCCATGAGAGAACAAACTGATAACTAATCTAAAAGGTAGCCACCAAGCCAGCACTCTGCAGCCCCAGGGAGAGCAAATGTTTGACACTGCACTGGGATTACTAACAAGGCCAGACGGCCCCAGTCTAGGAGGATTTCTTTATTTCAGTGCAGCGCTGCAGGGGTAGTGTAGGAAATGCTCAGTGGAAGCCAGTTAACCACCCTGCACATCTAGTTCAAAGGAAACCACCATAACTTTGCAAAGACCCACTCACCGTCAGTAGCAGCTATGGTGAATTCATCTCCACATGAAACCCTGATCACCTGCTTACCCCCCAGGGGGCCTCCTAGCAGGTTAATTCCCAGGTGCTTCTTATAGTCCCCAACACCAAGCTGTCCGCACTTGTTGGAGCCGAAGGTCAGCAGGCGGCCTCGCTCTGAGAGGAGGAATGAGGAGATGGTCACAGCAAGGGCCCATAGCAAACTCTGGAAGCAGCCATGCATACACAGAACTAGCAGCAATAGCCTGTGACCAGAAAGGATGCTACTGAGAAGCCCGCCAGGCTGGGAGGGGACAGTGCCAACCAAGAGGAATGGCTTCAGCCTGGAAACACCTTCCCAGTTCCCTCTCCTGCTGCTCCCCTTTTCTGACGCTGGGCGCTGTGACTCCTCACAGCCCTCTCACTGGTGTCACTTGAGCAAAGCCTAACTCGGTCATAAATGATTCCTCCACTAGCCAACAGCACAGTTCTTTCCCCCAGCTTTTTTCTTCTTTTTTTCCCTTTTAAAGAAACAGGAAGGCTGACCCAGAAACAGATGCTGTTGCTTCAACTGGCCAAGAGGCCACACTACTGAGAAACAGGAATTCTGGGCTCCTGGAGCAAGCAGCAGCCTTGCTACCAAGACCACAACCCTCAATATCAAGGGCCAGGCTGAAAGGGCTAAGCTGATGCAAAGTAATCCAGCACCCAGCATACACTTTTTAATACACAGGGCTCACCATCAATGGAAGCTGTGTGTGTCTTCCCAGGAGAAATGGTACGAATCTTGTAGAAGGACAGCTGCTTGGCCAGAGTAAGGGAAGTGGCGTATGGCACCTCACAGTATGTCTGAGAAAAGACACGTGAGTAAACACAGAGTGAAAATCAGAGAATCATAGAATAGTTAAGGTTGGAAAGGACCTTAAGATCATCTAGTTCCAACCCCCCTGCCAGGGGCAGGGACACCTCCCACTAAACCATGTCACCCAAGGCTATGTCCAGCCCAGCCTTGAACACCGCAAGCGATGGAGCATTCGCAACTTCCCTGGGCAACCCATTCCAGTGCCTCACCACCTGCACAGTAAAGAATTTCTTCTTCAGAAATCTAAACATCCCCTTTTTCAGTTTGCACCCATTACTCCTTGTCCTCTCAGTACAGTCCCTCAAGAAGAGACCCTCCCCAGCATCCCTATATGCACCCTTCAGACACTGGAAGGCTGCTATGACGTCTCCATGCAGCCTTCTTTTCTCCAGGATGAATAGCCCCAACTCTCTCATCCTATCTTCATATGGGAGGTGCTTCAGTCATCCTCGTGGCCCTCCTCTGGACTTCTTCCAACCGTTCCATGTCCTTTCGATGTTGACGATACCAGAACTGCACACAATATTCCAAGTGAGGTCCCACGAGAGCAGAGTAGAGGGGTAGGATCACCTCCCTCATTCTGCTGGTCACGCTCTTTTTGACACAGCCCAGGATATGGTTGGCTTTCTGGGCTGCAAGAGCACACTGCCGGCTCATGTTCATTTTCTCATCTACCAACACCCCCAAGTCCTTC
>JASSUY010029205.1:0-30609 GCA_032466535.1 Forpus xanthops
GCCCGCTC
Organism: Forpus xanthops; assembly: GCA_032466535.1. NCBI lineage: Eukaryota > Metazoa > Chordata > Aves > Psittaciformes > Psittacidae > Forpus > Forpus xanthops. The sequence goes on from JASSUY010029205.1 coordinate 9, forward strand.
GGTTCCACTCGGGCCCGCTCGGCTCCGCTCGGGCTGACTCGGCTCCTCCGCTCGGGCTGACTCGGCTCAGCTCGGCTCAGCCGGCCTCAGCGCAGTCCGGCACAACTTGGGCCCGCTCGCACCGTGGCCCGGTCCCGCGCAGTTCGGCTCCGGTGTCGCTCCGGTCCGGTTCAGCTCAGCCCGGCGCACCGCGGCCCCTTCCCCGCTTCCCAGTACCCCGCCGCTCCCGCGGTACTCACCGGCCCGGCGGCAGCGATCCCGTCCGGGCTGGGCTGGGACAGCCTCCCCACCGCGGGGCCACTTCGCGCCGCCTTTTGTCCCGGGGCCGCGGCCCCCCGGCCCCTTTGTGCGGCGGGACGGGACGGGGCGGGGGGCGGCGGCGCTCCAGGGGGCCGAGCCCTGTCACGGCAGGAATCCGCCCGGGGCTCCGGCCCTTCCCCCAGACCCCTTGCCCTGGCAACGAGCGGAACCGCCGGCCCAGCTCGCCCCATGCAGCCCGGTGGGACCGGGCCCGCCGCACCGGCCAGGCCCGTTACAGACCTGGGTCTGGGAGCAGTACCGGGGCACTGCTCAGCATGTCCCCATGCACTCCACAGCACCAGTCCGGAACCAGGTAACCCAGTTTTGTGCAGACAGACCCACGTGCACTGGTCTCGGACCAGATGGCTCAGTTCAGCCCAGAACTACTGGGCCTGGTTGAGGATCAGATGGCCCAGTTCCAATCAGGCCTGTGTGCACTGGTCTGGGATCAAATGGCTCAGTTAGCTCAACCATAGCCACACAGCACTGGTATGAGTCCAGATCACCCAGTTTAACCCATTGGCACACACTGGCACCTCACTGGTCTGGAACCAAATCACCCAGCTTAGCCCAGACCCATACGCACTGGCCTGGGATGAGATGGCCCAGTTCAGCCAGATTCACAAACACTGACCCGGGCCCAGATGCCTCAGTTCTAATCAGACCCACATGGCACTGGTCTGTGACCAGATCACTCAGTTCAGCCCAACAGGACCCATCAACACTGCACTTGTCCATGTCCACATCAGCTGGACAGACCCTGCCAGCACCCCACAGGCTTGGCTGCCTGGGCCTGGGGGGTCCTGGGGACCCTAGGTTGGTGATGTCCTGGAAAGTGGTGGCTCCAGAGCTCTGGCACTCCTTTGTGCTGCAGAGTGGAGGGATAAAGGGGTGTATGGATGGCTGTCACCCCCGGGCAGGGGCTGCCCCTGAGCTGGGAGGGCTGGGGGGTTGGCAGCAGAACCCTTCTACGCTGTGAATCCCCAGCCTGACCAGGAGCCTCGGCAATGGGGCATACTGGCCAAATTGCCTCACCCAAAACAACTTCTTGGCATCCCAAGGGATCCCAGGGCACACCGAGGGTCCCCAAACACCCGCAGCACAGTGTGGCACCGGTCCCTCTGGTCACAGGCACCATGTCCCCTCCAGCAGCCCATGGCTGTGCCAGAGCAACAAAGCTGCTCTGGGGACATGAAACAAACCACCCCAAGGCAGGGGATGGGGAGTCACAAGGTGCTGGCTTGTCCAGCAGGCAGGACCCAAAGGGAGCTGGGGCAAGGCTGCAGTCATGGTGGGGGGACGGGGAAAGGGAGGGTGGAAGCCCCAGCAGAGGCCTGGCTCCCTGCTGTGAGGGTGCTTCTGCTTTGCTCCTGGGGACAGGCAGGAGTCAGGCAGAGGGAGGAAATCTCCCATTCATGGTCATTAAAGCAGAGAGATAAGCTGGATCTCAGGGGATGGTCACAGTCAACCCTCCTGACCTTGGGCCACAGGCAGCTCTGCCCAGACTGCCCCTGCCACATCCCAACTCTGTTCCCTGCTTCATAGTCATCTGCATTCCCATCCCCACTCCATCCCACCCCCACCCCCATTCCCAGTCATTGTCCTTGCCCCACCCCCATCCTCATCCTCTCCATTCCATCCCCATCCACCGTCCCTGCCCCATCCTTATCTCTATCCTCATCTCCATCGGCATTTACATCTCCATCTCCATTCTCCATTTCAATCCCTATCCCCCTCTCCATCTGCATTTCCACACCCATCCCCATTCTCATCTCCATCTTCATCACATCCCCATCCACTGTTCCTGCCCCATCCCATTCTCCTCTCCATGTCCACCACCATCCCACTGCCCCATCTCCATCTCAGTCTTCAGCTCATCCCCAGCTTCATCTCCATCTTCATCTCCATCCCACAGAATCACAGAATGGTTTGGATGAGAAGGGACCTTAAAGCTCATCTAGCTCCAACCCCTGCCACAGGCAGGGACACCTTCCACTAGAGCAGGTCCCTCCAAGCCCCATCCAACCTGGCCTTGAGCACTGTCAGGGATGGGGCAGCCACAGCTTCTCTGGGCAACCTGTGCCAGGGGCTCAACACCTTCACAGGGAAGAACTTAATGTCTAATCTAAATCCCTGATCTTCCAGCTTAAAGCCATTCCCCCTTGTCCTGTCGATACATGCCTTTGTAAAAAGTCCCTCTGCACTGTTTCCCACCCCTATCCATTATTCTTGCCTCATCCCACCACTAACCCTATCCTCATCTCCATCTTCATACCATTCTCATTCCCATCTCCTGCCTCTGCCCTATCCTCATCCTATCCCCACCTCCATCCTCATCCCATCTCCACTGTCTGTCCTTTCCCTATTACCTCCATCCCCTCTCTGCCCCATGGCTGGCACAGGGTTAGGGGTGCACAAGCCAACACCAGTGTGTCCCAGCACAGATGGGCAAAGGCCAGTGCCTGGACCTGAACATTACAGCCCTGGCTGCAACCCTGGGGCTGGCAAGCAGCAGGGACTGCCCTCAGAAGCTGTGAGGGGTAAGGAAGAGGAAGGAAGGCTGGAGGGGGCCATCCCCATCCGAGCAGGGCTGGTGACCCCAGCCAAGCTGCTGGGACCCCTCAGCAGCCTCTGCCCCAAAGCGGTGCTGGGCTACTGGAGCATGGGCAGTGGGTGTCCCTGCCACGGGTGGCACATAGTGGGGAAGCACTGGCTTCCCTGTCCATCCAGGAATGACGAGTGGCTGTGGCTGGCCAACAGACTCCGCAGACGCTTTACTTGCTAAAAATACACTCCAGAGGTGACTTATTATGGGTTTGGGGACCTCTGCAGAGAGGGAAATATCCTCAACAGTGTGCAGAGGCTCCAATTTGACAAGATGAGGCAGGGCTGATGCCAGTGCCAGGCAGGTTTGCTGCCAATGCGGGCCGTGACATGGGGAGGGGTTCCTGTACCCCTGCCCTCTAGGTCCCTGACACCCTCAAAGGACCAAAGCCCTTTAGGGAATGGCCAGTGCCATATCAGAGCCTGCCCAGCATAGCATCTGACACGGGGGGCTCACTGGAGGGAGGGAAAGGGCATTGTCGTCCCCCCCGATGGAGCCACAGAGGCTGTGGGTGGCATGTCCCTGTCCCTGGGGACCATGTCACTAACACCACCACCAAGTGACAATTGGTGCCGGGCGTCAGCTGAGATCAGGGGAAAAGGCCAACACAGCCTGCAAGCGTTTCAGGCTTTCTCCCCATAATGAAAAGAAAACACTTATTCTTATTAGAAAAATAAGGGCATGAAGCGTGGTGAAGTTCAGCATTGTTTGAGGAGGAGCGACTCCTCAGAAGTATTTTGACTTTTTAAGCATTTCTTCCCAATTATTTTTGGCTGATGAGCCATTCTGGCTGACCTGAATCTCCACTTGTTCTGGCGAGGGAACCGTGTGTTGGAAAATGGTTACTTGGCGCCTGCAACCACCAACCTCCCCAGTGCATGCTGGGCTGTGGTGTGCCCTGCATGGCTGGGACAGCCACCACCAGCCCATGGCTCAGCCATGGTGCAGGATCAGTGCTGCTGGCAGCCAGAGCACGGCTGCACTGGAGCTCTGGGCAAACAGCTGCATTGCTGGCGTCCCCTGTGCCAGGCTGAGGCTGTGAACCTGGACCCCAGCCCTGTGTTTGCCAAAGCTCCCTCCAGGCACGCAGTCCCCTTGCACCTGGGGATGCCCATTCTGTCTGGGGCACCCCTTGGGACAGCCCTGCATGACCAGCTCACCCTGAGCCTGTAGCAGCAGCCACACACAAACCCACAGAGAGTGATGAGCCAGACCCTGTGCCTGGGCTGGCCAACACAGGGGGGAGCTGGTTCATGAGGTCCCCTGGCATGGCCACCTTGTCCCTACCAGCCATGCCACACGGGGACACCATGGCCATACCAGCAGTGCCCTGTGCCTGTGGGGACATCGTGGCTGTGACAGCTGTGCCCTATGCCCCATAGAAACATCACAGCCTTGCTCTGTGCCCATGGGGACATTGTGGCCATGCCAGCTGTGCTGCATGGGGACACGAGGGCTGTGCCAGATGTTCCCTGCACCACAGGGACACTGTGGCCATGCCAGCCATGCCCTGTGCCCCACGGGATGACCTGTCCATGCCCTGTGATCTAAGGGAACACCGAGGCTGTGCCAGCCATGCCCTGCGGGATGCCAGCCATCCCTGGTCCCTGTGTGGTGCCAGCGTGACAGTGCTCAGCAGTGCAGAGCTATAAATAGTGCCGGGGCAGTGATGGCAAGAGGGGACCTGTTGCCTGGGAGACTCACTGGCAGCCGGGAATGATGCAGACAACGGGGTGCAGGGGGAGTGGCAGAGACACTGGTGGGGATGGGACTCCCACAGTGCCCCCATAGCACCCCCCAAGCTGCCACTGGCACCGCAGCCTGCCTGCAGCCTTGTTCCTGTGCCGTGGACCCCGCCACCCCCCAGCTCCCTGCTACTGCCCTTGGCTTTGCAGGTTTTGGCTGCGTCATGGTGCATGCTGGTTCCCCAGGAAACCGTCGGGAACGGCACATCCCGCGGGAGAAGGAAGGGCCCTGCGCTGCCTGCACCGGCAGCCGTGCACACCAGGCTTACAGTGGCCTCCGGGGGGGGCGCAGGCATGAGAAGTGAAGCTGCCCAAGGTGGTGCACAACCTCGGTGCAGGCAGGGCAGCGGCAGTGCCGCAATGGTCTCGTGGGCAGTGCCCACTCCAATGCCAGCCCCACGGCATAGTGCATGCTGGGGGGTTATCCACCTGAGCCCCCACCCTGAGGTGACCAACCCTCATGCAGCTGGTCACCCTGGCACTCCCAGTGCCATGTTGCGATTAGCCAGAGCTCTGCCTGCCATCATTGGTGATGCCATCATAAGTGATGCTGCAATTATCAGTGGAAGCCTTAGAGACAGACAGACACCAGAAGGTTTGGGGTGCTCAGACCACCACCGCTACCCAGCCCACCCTATCCTGGCATTGCCACTGTGCTGTGGTACCCCCCTCCCTGCCCATTCTTGTGCCGTCCGGATCCTCACCTCCCTCTTCCAGCGGGCCAGCCACTCATCCCGCTTCCTCTTGCTGATGTAGTAGGGGTCTCCGGCCTGGAAGGTGTGCCGCTGCATGGGCCGCTGCCGCAGGCTCGACTCCCAGCCCAGCCCGCCGCGCAGCCGCCCGCGGGAGCCCTGCCGATGGAGGGGGAGAGAGGAGGCTGAAGGCTGCTGCTCCGGTGCTGCTGCAGCACAGGGGATGGCAGTGTGACAGAAGCCATGGCCCAGGATAGGAAGGGCCCTGGAGAGGATGGAGTGGAGCTGCCTGGAGGGGCCAGAGGTGGGCACCCTGCTTGTGCATGCTGGGATGCACTGGGGGTATGGGCATGGGGAGGACTGGGTGCACACACACAGACATGCTTTGGCCCACATCTGCACCAGGACTTGAATGCATCAGGGGCAGGCACCATTCTGGGGCTGGCTGTACTTCAGTGGGCACTGCCAGCACCATGCTGGTCATGGATCTACCCCAGGCTGACATGCTCTGCCTTGGCACCCAGGGGTGGTGTGGGGTCATCCCACGCAAGCACTGTCCCTTGGGCCGGGTGGATGGAGGGGGGTTCACTGGCCTGGCCATAGCTCAGTGTTGCCTGGTCCCCAGCTCAGAGGCTGGAACTGTGTCAGGGTACAGGAGTCCAGAGCCCCCATTCTTCTGGGGACCCCATCCCTGCAACTCCCCAGTGGCTCCTGTCAGGCCAGGGCGTGCCTGTTTCCATGGTTCAGTGTGTTGTGCTGGCTGGTAGGCTGCAGGGCTGTGCCTATCTCCTGTGGGTGTCTCGGTGCAGCCCCCAGTGGGGGGGGTCATACTTGCCTCCATTTTCAGGGTGTCAAAGTTGTTTTCTTCCTTCTCTTCCTTGCCTGCACATAGAACAGAGAGCAGCCATCAGCTCGATGCCATGGCACAGGGCCCCCAGACCCCTGCAGGGGAGAAGGGGCCCACCTGGGACCCCAAACCTGGACAAGGACTAGCCCTGGGCCCTTGAAGGGCATTCATCACTGCTGTGCAAGGCCTGGGCTGTGTTCCGTGGGGGATGCTGGCTGCTGGGGTGTCAGCTAGCTGCTTCTGTGCCTCCTCCCCGCACCCTGACAAAGGTGGACGGGGTGAGCAGCTCATGCTGGGGCCAGGGCCAGGGCAGGCAGGGGAAGCACGCGGAGCCCCGACGGCTTCCTGTGCTATCAGCACATCTCATGTGCTGCAGGTACGTGCTGAGACACTACCAGGAAAGTGGCTAAAAATAACCCAACCGCTTCTGGGGTTACAAACCTCCAAGTACCCCGAGCTGCTGGGCCAGAGCGTGGGGTGCACCCACACCCTCCCGTGCCTCACTGCGGGCAATGCTGGGTCCCTGCACCAGGAAGAGCACCCCAGTGCTTCATTGGGCTGCTGGGCACCAGCTGCCCTGGTGGAACTAGGCTGCAAGGGAGGACCTCAGCCGGACCCCGGGTGGTCCCTCCCCGGCTGAACATGCACTCTGCTTTGTTGCAGGGTTTGATGTCCCTAGATTGTCAGGCTGCAGCCCCCCCAACTGCACACCCAGCCCTGTGTGACACTCAGTCCCTTGCAACTGGCAAATGGGGACCCAACCCCTCTGCGGCAGCTGGTGTCACCCCAGAAACAGCCTGAGCAGAAGAGCAGTCAAGAGCCCTGCTCTAAGAGCCAGGGGACAGCAGGGGACACTGAGGAACAGAAGTTTTCTGTCTCTGTGCTGGGGTTAGGAGTGTGCAATATGTCCTCCTGGTCCTATCCACAGGCATGGAGATCTCAGGTAGGAAAACTGAGGCACAGACCCCTGGCCTCGGCTCCAGCCCATCCCAGTGCCCTGCAGCAGCACCGTGCCCCATGCTCTCTGCTGTGTTGATGGGCGAGGATGCAGAATTACCAGGCAATGGCAGGATCCTGCACAAGACCTTCCCTCACTGTGTATTTCAGCAGACAAGGGACAGGGAGACAGCAAAGGGGTGCAGGGCTGATGGAGCAGCTGGTAAGTTGGCTTGGGCAGTGCTGGAAGATGCTCAGGCCCCTGCTTGGTCAGAGGGGCAGCAAGAGGTGAAAAGCTACTGTGCATGGAGGAGGAGCTAGCAATGGATGCAAGAGTGCAGGATGGGATGGAGAAGGGGTGCTCAGGAGAGCACCTGGGCCAGCCAGGCATAAGGCAGCAGATCTGAAGGCCCAAGAAGCAGAGAGGATCAGGCAGAAGCCACCAAGGTGACTCACAGACATGGCTGAAGTGCTGGAAATGGATTCTAGGGAAGGAAGTGAGCTCCCAGAAGCTGTTATGGCTCCCCCAGTCAGTCTCTGGGTACCACTGGTATCACTTCAACACCATCACCAGGGCACTCACACCATGCCCAGTGAAGGCACCTCGGGCAATTCCAAGGCAGGCAGTGCACGGCTGCAGACACTGGTTGTGTTTGCAGGAAAGCACTGGAGAAGACAGGAGGACAGGGAAGAGCCTCCAGATGATTGGGAAGAGCCTGCCTGGCAGGAAGGCAGGCAGCTGCTGTTCTGCCAGCACGGTGAGAAGAGCAGGAGGATGAGCACTGTGCACAAGGACCCCATGGGCAGATCATGTCACTGTGGATGGGCTCTGTAATGCCGAAGGGAAAGGGCCGAACACCAGCCCAAGGCTGGAAGGCAAAGCCTGATGTGCTCACAGCACCCATGGTCTTGGTATCCATGCTCATGCACTATGCTCACAGCCCTGTGCTTATATTCCCACTGGAACTTGCTGCTGCTGATCTCTACATCCAGAGCTTTGTCACGCTTGGGAGCTGGCAGCAGGGTATCCATGGGGCTGTCTCCACTCCATTCCACACTGGTCTCCATATTAGGGTCTCAGCCTGTCTGGTCCTCCTCCCTTCAGCTGCTGTGGAGCATGGTGCCGGGGCTGCACCACAACCCGTGCCCGACTGCGGCATGCCCAGCACAGCAAGCTCTCCCCGACCACCTGTACTATGCTGCCAGCTATGGCTTCTCCACTCCCTCAGCTGCCTGCTCAGTGCCTCGTGACTGCAGCAGCATCTGCATCACTCATCTCCATCCCCAGCTCTGCCTCACCCGCCTTCAGCCAGCCCCTCCTTGCTTGCCTCCATCCCTCCTTCACCATGGCCGGCAGAATGCCTCTGTGCTGAGCTGGGTTAAGAAACCCCCAAGAGCCAGAGCCTGGTGCTTGTTGTTCTCACTCTGTTCCTTCTCCACAGTACCCCATGGTGACAGTGCTGTGACACCCCAGTTCCTGTCCCCAGCTTTCTGTCCATCTCTCACTGTGGGGAGAGCATGTTCCCCATCCTAGCTCATAGAATCATAGACTGGTTTGGGTTAGAAGGGGCCTTAAAGCTCATCCAGTTCCAACCCCCTGCCACCTTCCATTAGACCAGGTTGCTCCAAGCCATGTCGAACCTGGCCTTGAACACTGCCAGGGATGGAGCAACCACAGCTTCTCTGGGCAACCTGTGCCAATGCCTCACGGCGCATAGCTGGTCCAAGCTGCCCTGTCCCACTGCTTGGCAACTCCTGGCCAAGAGGGATGGTGGCAGCAGGGCCACAGGCCAGCGTGTGCCTGAAGGGCAGCCAGGGCCAGTGCTGGGCTCCTCCATGCCCTGCACTGGAACCAGGCATCCCTTTCTGGCTTTGCCACTCCTGTCTGTGGGCAGCCATGGCCAGGGAAGGTGAGCAGCAGCTCGGCCAGGGCCGGGAGCCAGCGAGAGACACCGCAAAGCCCCAGGAAGCAAGGTCTCTATGGGCCCCGGGAGGCAGCATGCCAGCCACACTCACATAAATGACATATATACTCATCCCCTGCCTGCAGGTATTTACAGACATGGATTGCATCCCCCAGAGCCTGCTGTGCTCCAGGCTGAGCCATTCCGGCTCCCTCAGCCCTTCCTCACAGCAGAGATGCTCCAGTCCCTCCAGCACCTTGGCTGCCTTTCGCTGGACTTTCTCCAGTCTGCCCATGTCCCTCTTGCTCGGGGGAGCCCAGCACTTGGCCCAGCGCCCCCGAGTGGTTTCCTTAACCAGCGGGCAGCACTCCTAATGCAACCCAGGATGCCATTTGCCTTCATTGCACAAGAACCCGCTGCTGGCTCCTGCTGGGACCCACCAGGACCTTTGCTGAGCTGCTACGTGGAGCAGCATTGGCACCAGCAGTGGCAACAACACCACACCACCAGAGCAGCGTGATTGCAAGACAACACCATGCACGCACCTCCCACTCTGCCCAGCACATGCAAGGCTGCCATGCAAAGCAGTACAAGCACTTGATGGGCACGCTTCAGAGCAGGCTCATATGCGGGCAGGGGCACCCTCACCAGCTCCAAGGCAAGGACTGACCTCCCCTCCTGCCCACCCTATTCCTGCTGGTGGGAGCAGAGCCTGGTGGGAAGGGTGGTGTGACGGGATGAGCATGCGAGGGCAGCCCCTTGCTCTGATCTGTTTCCCCCACCCCAAATTCCACGTGGCACAGAGGAGCTCAGCCCTTTCTCCTCCTCTGGCAGTGCTCCCCAGCCCAGGAGCCACCGCAGCCCGGACCCCTCCCGGTGATGGCATGCTGGGGGTCCCCGAAGGGTGCAGCAGGCGCCAGTGGGACGGCACACAGAGCCACAGCCCCGTAATGGGGAACCCTCAATGCTAAGGTCTTACTTTTCTCTGTGGCCTCCAGGAGTTTCCTCCTCCCGCGTTTCTTCTGGGGGTCGGAAGGGGCCAGCTCACCCTCATCGGCCGGGGCGTCCAGGCCCTCCTTTGGGGTGCAGCGGCCGTTCTCCAGCGCCCGGCCCGTCTCGCCGTCCGGCAGGCTCTCCGTCTCGTCCTCCTCGGGGCGCCCACCCTTGGGGCTCGTGCTGCTCTCCTCTGTGCCCTTCCACTGGGCACTGTCCCCCTCCACGTTCCCGTTGGGCAGCGGCTCGGCAGGGCTGGCTTCTGGGCAGGGCGGGGGGCACTTGGGGACGGCTGCGGTGTCTTTGGGGGTGTCACTGCTTTCCACCTGTGGAGAAGGAGAGGGAAAGGAGCTGCAATGGGTGCTGGCAGTGGGGGACATGGACATGCTTGTACCCCTGCCCATGTCCCTAGCCCTCATCACCAAACCCCATGGCAGGAGCCCTTGCACCACTTGGGGGTGGCCAGCACCATTTGGACCCTATCCCATCCCCCTGTACTGATCCTACTTCCCCACGGCAGACCCCACAGCACAAGAGTTATCTCTGGAACCACAGCCTAGAGACATAACTTTTCCATCAGGACACTGTCCCAGAGACTCATCATCTCTGATGACAACCCAGGGCCAAAAGCACATCATTCTAAAAAGACTGAGTTCTATCTCCTGCACCTCAGGTGTGCCAGGCTGCTGCTGCCTGAGGGGCTGGCAACGTGCCCCAGCATAGGACAGCACTACAATGCCACCCTCAGGATCTGGACATGTGGCCATGGAACGCTCAGGTCATGGACATGTTGTCAGGACACCATGAGGATCATCACACAAGGCCATGGCACCCAAAGAGCCAGGATATGTGAATGTGAAATTATCCAGAACAGGACATGCTGTTGCAAGGCCCTCAGGGTACTGTCATGGCACTGTCAGAACCAGGATATGCTGCCATGGCACAAAAGGACCAGAACATGCTGCTATGGCACCTTCAGCACCAGGATACACAGCCGTGGCACCCTCAGGACCAGCACACATGGCCATCACACGCTGAGGACACTGGATATGCTGCCATGACACTCTCAGGACCAAGACACATGGCCGTGACGCTTTCAGCACTAGGACACACTGCTGTGGCACCCTCAGGACCAGGAGACACTGCCACAACACCCTCCAGATCAGAACATGTTGCAGTGAGACATGACCATGACACATTAAGGACCAGAACACAATGCTACAGCACCTTCAGGATGAAAATACATGGATGTGGCATCATCAGTACCAGGATACACTGCCACGACACCCTCAGAATCAGGACACACTGACATGGCACCTACAGGTCAAGGATACAAAACGGTGACACCCTCAGGACCAGGCCAAATGGCCAAGGGACCTTCAGGCCCAGGACATGGTGCCATGACACCCTCAGGACCTGGAACCCCAAAGCACTGCTGCCATGGGGGAAATCATGTTGCAATGACATCCTCAGGTCTAGGACATGCTGTATTAACACCCTCAGGACAAGAACATAGAGCAATGACACTCTCAGAACTAGGACAAAGTGCCACAAAACCTTTAGGATCAGGAAACACTACCACAGCACACTCAGGACCTGGACACTGTATCAAGGCATCCACAGGACCAGGACACACTGCCATGGCACACTCATAGCCAGGACACAATGGCATGGCACCCTCATGATAAGGACATAAAGCCACAGCAGCTTCAGGACAAGGACACATTGCCTTGACACCTGCAAAAACAGGACATGGAGCCACGTCCTGTCTCCTCAGGACCAGGGCACGCAACCAAAGCACCCTCAGGAATGAGACAGGCAACCATGGTGCCTTCAGGAACAGGACACCACGCCATGCCACACAACCAGGAGCTGTCCCGAACTAACCAATGACATAGTCCTTTCCATGCTTGAAGAGGACTTATAAAATGTGGACAGACTTTTAGTGGGGCCTGTGGTGACAGGATTAGGGGTGACGGTTTCGAACTGGAAAAGGGCAGGGCTGGGCTGGACATGAGGAAGAAATTGTTTACATCAAGGGTGGTGAGGCCCTGGTACAGGTTGTCCAGAGAAGCTGTGGCTACCCGATCCCTGGCAGTGTGGAAGGCCAGGTTGGACAGGGATAGTGGAAGGTGTCCCTGCCTGTGGCAGAGGGGTTGCACTATGTGATCTTTAAGGCCCTTCTAACCCAAGCCAACCATTCTAGGATTCTATGACATGACACTCACAGGAGCTGAACACATGGATGTGACACCCTTGAGACTAAGATACAACATCATGACACACTCATGAGAAGGACACACTGCCACAGCACCTTCAGGACCAAGACACACTTCCATGCCATCCTCAGGACCTGGACACATGGACATCAGAGAAGTATATCATCACAAAATGGAAAGGACCTTAAAGCTCATTTAGTTCCAACCCCTCTGCCATGGGCAGGGACACCTTTCACTGGACCAGACTGCTCCAAGCCCCATCCAACCTGGCCTTGAACACTGCCAGGGATGGGGCAGCCACAGCTTCTATGGGCAACCTGTGCCAAGGCCTCATCACCCTCATTGTAAGATGTTTTCTCCACATGTCCAAACCAATGCTAATCTCATTCAGTTTAAAAACATTGCCCCTTTTCCTGCCACTACAGGCTGGGGTACAAAGCCTTTCTCCGTCTTTCTAGTAAGTCCCCTCTATACACTGAAAGGCTGCAGTAAGGTCAACCCAGAAACAGGGGACACAACAGCATGACACCCTCAGGATGAAGACACAAGGATATGACACTCTCCAGACCATGACACAGTGACATGGCATTCTCAGGATCAGGACATGCTTCCATGACATCCTCAAGATCAGGACACATGGACATAACACTGTTAGGACAAGGACACAATTGCATGACACCCTTATGATGAAGACACACTTCTATAACACCTGCAAAAAGTGGCATGGCGTCATATTATCGTAGAATCATTTAGGTTGGAAAAGAGCTTTAAAATCATTGACCCAGCACTGTCAAGTCCACCACTAAATCATGTCCCTCAGCACTACATTTACACATCTTTTAAATACCTCCAGGGACGGTGATTCCACCACATCCCTGTGCAGCCTGTTCCTGTGCTTAACAGTCCTTTTGGGGAAGAAATTTCTCCTCATATCCAATCTAAGCCTCCCCTAGCACAACTTGAGGGTGTTAGCTCTTGTCCTATTGTTTGTTACCTGCGAGAAGAGCCTGACCCCACCGCACTACAACCTCTTTTCAGGCAGTTGTAGAGAGTGATAAGGGCCCTCCTGAGCCTTTTCTTCTCCAGACTAAACACCCACGGTTCCCCCAGTCATTCCCCATCACACTTGTGCTTTAGGCCCTTCACCAGCTCCACTGTCCTTCCTGGACCTGCTCCAGCACCTCAATGTCTCTCTTGTAGTGAGGAGCCCAGAACTGAACACAGGATTTGAGATGCGGCCTCACCAGTACCAAGTACAGGGGGATGATCACTGCCCTGGCCCTGCTGCCACACTATTGCTGATACAGGCCACAATGCCATTGGCCTCCTCGGCTGCCTGGGCACAAGCTGCTCATGTTCAGCAGCCATCAGTCAGCACCCCCAGGTTCTTTTCTGCCAAGCAGCTTTCCAGCCACTCTTCCCCAAGCCTGGAGTGTTCCATGGGGTTGTCATGGCTGAAATGCAGAACCCAGCACTGAGCCTTGTTGAATCGCACGCCACTGGCCACAGCCCATCAATCAACCCGTCCAGATCCCTCTGTAGAGCCTTCCTATCCTTCAGTTGATCAACACTCCCAGCCAAATTGGTATCACTGGGAAACTTACTGAGGGTGCACTTGATCCCCTTGTCCTGACCACTGATAAAGACATTAAACAGAACTGGCCCCAACACTGAACCCTGAGGAACACCACTTCTGACTAGTCATCGACTGGGTTTAACTCCTTTCACCACAACGCCTGAGTGAAAAGGGTCCAGCCCTTGCTGGTCCAGCCATCCAGCCAGTTTTTAACCCAGAGAAGAGTACACCCATCCAAGCCACAAGCAGACAGTTTCTTCAGGAGAATGCTGCGGGAAACAGCATCAAAGGCTTTACTGAAGTCCAGGCAGACAACATCCACAGCCTTTCCCTCATTCACTGAGTGGTCACCTTGTCACAGAAAGAGATTGGGCTAGTAAAGGAGGACTTGACTTTCATAAACCCAGGCTGACTGGGCCTGGTCGCTTGCTTGTCCTGTATGTGCCATGGCCTCCTCAGGACCTGGAAACACAGCCACAGTACCCTCAGGCGCAAGATACACAGCCAAGCCATGCTCAGGACAGGAACACAGTACCAAGTCATCCTCAGGAGCAGAACACAATGCCTTGAAACCCTCAGGAGCTGGACGTGCTGTCATGGAGTTCTCAGAACAAGGACACACAGCACCAACATCCGTATGAGAAGGAAAACAATGCCATGACACTCTCAGGACTAGGACACAGTGCCATGAAAACCTCAGATTAATGACTCATGACAACGACACCTCGAGGAGCAAAATATATTGCTGTGGCACCTTCAGAAGGATGCAATGCCATGACAATGTCATGGTCAGGATGAGGACACACAGATGTGGCACCCTGAAGACAATGATACACTGCCATGGCATCCTCAGGAGCAGGATAAAATACCATGTCAACTTCAGGACCACAACATTCTACCACGGCAATCTCAGGACAGTGACAAACTTCCATGGCACCCTCAGGAGCAGGTTATATTACATTCACCCCCTCAAGACCATGGCACAATGACATGGCATTCTCAGGGCCTGGACAGGAACATTATACCCACAAGACCAGGACAGAAGTAGGTGACACCATGAGGACCTGGATAATCTGTCACAGGAACTTTAGGACCAGGATTTCTGCCATTACATCCTTTGCACCAGGACACAATGCCATGATACCCTCTGGAAAAGGACACACATCCATGGCATCCTCAGAACCAAAAGACAAGTATATGACACCACGAAGACCCGAAAACACTGTCACGTACAACTTCAGAACAAACACATGATGCCATGACACCCTAGGGAATAGGACATACTCCCATGACATCTTCTGCATCAGTACACAATGTCATGTTACCCTCAGGAAAGAGAAGACACATCCAGAGCATCCTCATGACCAAGACACAAAGATGTGACACCAAGAAGACATGGACACGATGCATGGCACCTTCAGGACCAGGACAAACTGCCATAATGCCCCAAGGACCAATGTGACACCATGAGGACTAGGCAATGGAGCCATGACACTCACAGGATCAGAACAAAAAGTCCATGTCATCCTCAGGACCATGACACAATGCATTGCATCTTTAGGTCCAGAACAAGTGATCAAGACACCCTCAGGACCAAGACACACCTCCATGGCACACTCAGGACCAGGCCTCATTGCCATAAAACACTGAGGAGCAGATCATGTTGCAATGAACACCCAGAACACAACACCATGACACCCTCAGGAGCAAGACACAAGGACATGACACCTTCAGGACCTAGATGCACTACCGTGACACCTTCAGGACCACAACACAATGCTATGTCACCCTTAGGACCAAGACAAATGGAGGTGACACCAAGAGGATCAGGACATGGAGCTATGGCAGAACCTGGATACACTGCCACGATACCTTCAGGACTTAGGCATACTGCTATGATGCTCTTAGGACCAGGACACAATGTCACGTCACCCTCAGGACCAAGACAAATGGAGGTGACACCATGAAGACCTGAATACAACAACCATGGCATCCTTAGGACCAAGACACAAGGAAATGACACCATGAGGACCAGGACACAACTTCATGTCACCCTCAGGACCAAGACAAAGGGAGGTGACACTGTGAGGACCAGTACACAATGCCATGGCACTTTCAGGACCATGAACCCTCAGGGCCAGGACACAATGGCACAAAACTCACTGGTACACAACACACGGCCATGACACCCTTGGATCAGGACATGGTGCCACAGTACCCTCAAGACAAAGGGACACTGAGATGTCACCCAGTTGCCTCAGCCCCCATGTGGGTGAGGACATCCCCAGCATAGGGGGGACACTGGAACTGCCCATCCTGCCTGGCTCACCTCTGCTGAAGCATTGTGGTGTGGGGCCAGTGTTGGGACCTGTCACTTCCATGGGGTCAGCAGCAGGAACATGGAATGGCTGGTGCATGTGTGCACATGTGTGAGACAGGCGGACCCAGATATTGCATGACAGGCAGAGCTGGACATTGCAGCGTGTGTATGAAACAGGAAGGGACAGGGTGTGTGATAACCACAGCAGGGACAGCCCATGACGGGTGCTCGTGGGTGTTGCTACGTGTATGTACACAACAGGCAGACATGGTGTGAGACCTCAGCGTGTGTAACAGGCAGAGACAGGCCCCATGACACCACCATGTGCAGACGTGGCCTATAGCGAGTGTGAGAGTGGGAAAGAGTGTGACAGGCACAGCCAGAGCAGAAGCGTGTGTCAGATGGGCAATACCAACACCTGCAGGAGGTGTGCATGTGCAACAACCGATGCCAGCCGGAAATGTGAAGCTGGCCCCGGCTCACAAGTGCAGTGACAGAGTGGTGAGTGTGCGCAAGTGTGAGACACGGGGGAGGACTGTCTGTGCCAGCACTCACCAGCATGCCTCCCCGTGCGTGTGCCTGAGAGACAGACGGCAATGATGTGAATGCAGACGGCGGTGCTGAGCACGTTATCAAGGCTGTGGAGCTGGGAATGGCATCACTGGTCCCCTGCTATACCACCAGCCCCCATGCATGGCATGGCACAGCACAGCGGGAGCAAAGTGAGAGCTAGAGGAGCAGCCCAGCTCAGCGGTTTCCGTGGCAAAGGAGAGTGAAAGTACTGCTGCGTCACTGCAAGGGGGAGGCACGGTGCAGCCATGGCAGGGTGGGCTCCTCCTGAGCTCCTCAACCAGACCCTGGTCATCCCTGCTGCCACTCAGCTTCCTCCTGTGTGTGCACACAGAGGTGCTGGCTCACTTTACACCAGTGCATGGGGGGGTCCTGTCCCTGGGGCTCAGCCCCTGCCAGCATGGCACAGTGGAGCTGTTCAGGCACCAGCCTTTCTGGAGATCCCTCCATACACTGCTCATGGGCGTGGGCTGCCCACCACAGACTCAACCCCACAGACGGACCAGACGCCCACAAGGTGCTGCCACTGCCACTGGGGCCAGCAGCTGAGGAGGTGACACCTGGCCCATTTCCCAACCCTTCCGCTTGCCTTCTCATCCTTGCCCTCCTGGACTCACAGCAGGAACTTTGCAAGAAGCTGGGAGCATCAGGAGCTCCACAGGCTGCCAGGGACTGGGGGAGAGGTTTGCTCCTAGCATGGCTGTGCCAGGCCCTGCCTGGCCAAGGCACACTGACCTCCATGGAGAGGGCAGGCAAGTCCTGTCTGTGCCCTGCCTGCACCCTGCCTGCACCCTGTCTGTGCCCTGCCTGGGCTGGAGTAGGGCCCCCCCACCTCTGCCACAGCAGTGCCAGGAAATGGGGACAAGCAGCCCACCGGCAGCTTCCCTGCACTGCCGCCCGCCCTTACTCTGCCCGGGCCCCCCCAGCGGCACAGGATGGTGCTGGGGGCTATGGCCTGGGAGCACAGTGCCAGGGCAGCACAGAAGGGAGCCGGCTGTAGGGACTCCCCTGCCCGTCCCCAGCAAACTACATGTCCCAGGATGCACCATACGGTGGCAGGCTGCCAGGGAGCAAATGCCGAGCAGCCAGCCAGGCTTGGCGTGAGCTGGGGTACCCGCCATGCTGCCCACCGTCCCCTTCCCCAAGGACACCACAGGGGATGCCGAGGAGTGAGGCGGGCGCTTGGCTTTTGGGGATCAGGTGACGGAGGTGCCATTGCTCCCCAGGTCTCCGCAGAGCCCCCTCCCCAGCCGTGCCCCGCAGGAGATGTGCCACTTACCATGGCGCATCCCCTCCGCCTGCCGCGCAGACCCCCGTCCTCCTGCCGCCCGCCCCTGTCTCCTCCCTGCGCTGGTGACCGCGGCCCCGCGGCGGCAGCGGGCGCTTCCTGCTCGGCACGGCCGCCCCGGTTCGCTGGCAGAGTCACTTCCTCCGCTCGCTGGCTCCAGGCCGGTGGGTGCGGGCTGTCGTGTAAAGGGGCAGGGAAACAGGGACGAGCTGCTCCACAGCCCGCAGTTGGGAAGGGGATGGTGAGGCGAGGAGGGTGTTAGGAGATGGACAGAGCCTTGCAGGGTGTCCAGCAGCACTGGTGGGGAGCCAAGGCAGCGCCAGCGCAATGCTGGACACAGGGAACGGCTCCCAAATGTCCTCCCGCTGTACCGAGCCTGCACCACACAGCCCCCACAGCGCGGTGGTGTCACTTGTGCCACGGACGTGCACGCACCAGGCCGGAGGACATCGCACCCCCATGTGCTGGGGACACGCGAACCACCGCCATCATTCACAGAGATGCCTGATGGCCTTTCCCTGTGCCGGATGGCCTCCAGGCAGCACAGCCTGGTTCCCAAGGAGGGCACAGCTCAAACAAGCAGACACCATTGCCATCAGGAGGGTGGAGGTATTGTGCTCAGCAGCTGCGCAGGAGCTGTGACCGAGGCCATGTTCAAAGCGATGGAGGCTGAGGGACAGACCTTAGTGTGCCTGGCTGATGGGATACACAGCCCTGGGAAGCCTGAACACCGATTGCAGTGGTGGGACAGGCTGTGGGGATGCTGAGCTGCGGCGGAGGGAGCTGGCACCATCGGTGAGATGGATGCCGGAGAGCAAAGTCCCCGGCTGTTGGAGGGGAGGGAGCTGCCAGTGCCTCCCTGCCTGCGCCTGGGCCTCACACTGGCTCTGGGAGTGACTATGGCACATGCTCTGCCTGTGTCCCACCGTGCCTGTGCACCGCTGGTGCCCCAATGACCCTGGTTCGGTGCGGCTCTGGGGCTCAGGGCATGAGGAGCTGTCAGAAAGGGCTTGGATGGCGATGGAGCAGCCCGAAGTAAAGAGCATGGAGGGAGACCTGGGGCAAACCAAAGCAGGGCTACAGTCCTGCACCCTGGCGCTCACTGCCAGGGGCTGTAGCTGACAGAACAAGCAGAGCCCACCCCATATCCCTCGTGGAGTGGTCTCCATCAAGCTGGGGGTCTCTATCCCCACAGCAGGCCTCATGGCAAGTGTAAAGGGATATGCTTCCCACTGCATCCTGCGAGTCCCCTGCACGCCAGCACCCCCCAGCTCCCCAGCCTGCGCTGAGCCTGTGGTAGGGGCCCTGCTGTTCCAGCCCTGTTCCAGCCTCCTGCTTGGGGCCGCATCCTGGACACCACGCTGAAAACAATCGCAGGGGCTGCGTGGGCTTCCCGTGAGGAAACGGGAAGGCCGGCAATGTGCTCCGGATCAGGCAGTTGCGGGGGCTGGCGGAGACATGGCTGCGGGGGCTCAGCCCAATCCCCCAAACGGGATGAGGTTCGGGGGGCAACGCAGGCATCAGGAGCATAGTGGCATGCACACCCCTTGGGGCTGCCACAACATGGCAGTGACACTGAGGGTAACCATCACCCCTGGGGCTGGGGAGGGCCACCCTGCCAGGACCACACGCTCCCCACCACCTTAGGCCCATGGCTGAGCAGAGCACACAGGGGTGCCATGGCCCTTCTCCATCCCCACTCTTGGCAGCTCCTTCCCACCAGCATGGCAGACCCTTGCCCACCATGTGTTCCACAAACAGGTGTCATCATGCATCTGTCATGGCACCCGCTCAGTCCCAGCTCCCTCCCCAGGCCCTGCCATGTAGCCAATGCCAGGAAGATGTGCCGGGTCACAGTGGGATATGGGGAATGTGGGGAGTAACCTGAGGATGGGACAGGCACCACATCCTCTAACATGACAGCTCTCTGGGACAGGGACATGCAGCCCACCCGTCACCACAGCTGTCACGCCATGGCACGGCACCCACCCCAGCCCAGCCTCCCGGCACCCTCACACCTCCAGCCCTTCAACAGCCCCACCAGACAAACCCTGCACGCCGGCTCCAGCTCTGCTGCTGCTTTCCTACCTGGATCAGAACCAGACGTTGTCTCACCAGGCCCCCAGGGTTCCCTGTGCCGCCGGCACATCCCAGTGCCGCTGCTTGGACGCCGCACAAGGGAAGGGAAGGCCGGGACTGACCCATATCCATGTCCATGCCCCTCCCAGGCTGCCCCGGCGCCCGTCCCTGTCCCCGAGGTGGCCGCTCTGCCTTCCTGCCCACCCACCCGCTTCCTCCGCACGGCCAGGCCCTGGGAACAAGCGCTGCCTTTCTCCCTCTCCCCTCCGCTGGGCCCCCGCCAAGGACGCTGCTCCACTGGGAGCCCGCCGGGCTGCTCAGCCCCATACCGGCCCGCTCAGCCCCATGCTGGCCCTGCCACCTCACTCGCTGCCAGGGGGACATCGGTGGGGACCTGAATGCGGAGTGGCGGCTGGCTGTGCAGCAGAGGGGTGATGGGGGACAACCCCAATGCACTCCACCCCTGCAGAGCATGCTGATCACAGTCCAAACCCACAGGGCCCCTTCCCAAGCCTGGGGAGCTGCCAGGAGGGTGGACACGGGATGGGGCAGAACATGGCCCATGCCCCCTCTACTATGGAGATGGTCCTGGGAGAGTCACTGCGTACATGGCAACATCCACAGAGCCACTGGAAGAAGGGGTGTCCCCATGGCTGAGCTCGGCTGGAACCACTGGTCTTGGAGCCACAGCATGGCACAGAATGGCATAGCACGGCTCAACACAGCACGGCACACCACAGGACAGTAAAGTATGGCCCAGCATGGCTCAGAGGAGCTCAGAAGAGCACAGCTTGGCGTGGCATGGCACGGCTCACTGGTACCATGATACCTGCTCCCAGCCAGACCCTCTGTGTGGGGACCTGGGAGGCCACAGGAGCAGTGAGCTGGGGTAGCCCTGCTCACCTGGCTGACAGCATCACACCCCAGGCAAAACACGTCCACACTTGCGAAAGCAGAGGGACTGGTTACCGCTGCCAGGCAGGGCTCCCCAATCCTCCTGCCAGCACCTGCCTGCACCTGCCTGTCCTCAGCATCCCTTAAGAGTCCCATGTGGGACCCAATGCTGATGGGGGTACCAAGGCTGAGCTCCCCAACCCATGGATGAGTTAGGAAGGGAAGGAGGCAGCAGCAGCACAGATCCTTGGTGCCCCAACCCTTTGCCAGTTCCACATTGAGCAACCATGCTCCATCCTCAAGCAGGTCTCACATCCCTGTCTCAGGCTCAGCATCCTCCTGCAACACATCTGCCCACTGGGTCCCTGTAAGTACGGTCCTGGGGACACTCACCTGGTCCCCAAGGTGCACCCAGGGTCCCCATGCTCGGCATCAGAGCCACCCCAGCCATGGGCTGCTCCTGCTGGCACCAGCACCGCACCAGCACCGCAGGGCTCTTTAGTGGTTGTGCATTTTTATCAGCTCACACCTGGCTGGGGCTTTCCCAGCCTCCTGGCAGTGCCCATGGGCCATGGGACTTGCCAGCTCTGGTCACTTGGCAATGGGAGCTGCCGGCCAGCCTGGCTATTCCATGCATGGGGCAGGTGAGGGGGAGCATGGAGCAAGCACATGCGGGATGGGCACCTGCCATGAACCGGTCAGTTCTTCTGCAGGAGATACCAGGATGTGCCTGGTGTTGTGGCACTGCCGGCATCCATTCATCTATCCTGCTCCAGACGCACTGTGCCAGACGAGGCTCCTGGGACCACCAGCTCTGATAGCCAGAGACCTCCTGGTTCCCAGGCTCAGCCTGTTCTTGAAGACTTTCCCCATTTGTTCCTGTGCCAGCATTGTTCTTCCACAGAAACAGTCCCCCCCCACCCCAGCACGTACCTCCCGCCCCACTGGATTTACAGCCAGCTTTCAGAGCCCGGCTGCCTTGCTGGTTCCCAGCCTCATGTCCCATGCCCAGGCAACGCCATCCTGGCTTCCCGGGGCCCCCCCTCACCAGGATAGCAGACTGAGACAGGCAGCATGGATCTGGACACGTCCAAGTGCAGGATTAACCCTTTCTGCAGCTGGAAACTTGCATAAACATTTTGTAGCCCTCTGTCCCCTGCCTGAGCCCTGCCAGCACCCACGTGATGTGCCTCTTCTCAGCAGGGCTTCAGCACTATGAGGAACTTCGGCTCCTCCTCTGAACGCTGAATTCATGGTGGCAGCAGCAGCTAGCAGTCTGACATCTGGTGAGCCAAGGAAGGAAGGCACCAGGACACACCACGGCTTAGGAGGAACAAGTCACCACCTCCGTGAGCCCCCAGCACTGGGTGCCCTGTCCCAGTGCCCCACCAAAACCGGCTGCTGCCCAAAGCCCTGCGGACCCCATCACCCTGCAGCACCCTGTGAGCAATGTGGTGTTCTCCTGCACATAGCCCTCATCCAGCAGCACCACCAGGGCCCCACGGCATGCTCATGGGATAAGCCATTCCAGCTGCTTTGGCACATGGTGGGCCATGATCCTGGCTGGCTGTGCTAGTGAGCTGGGAGCTCACCAAGCCCTGCGCACTTAGGAGTGGACATCACCTGCACGGTGAAGCTGGGCAAACCGGTGAGGACTCGGGTTTGTGCACTCACACCTGCATTGTTACTGCAGCTACTTGTGCCTGGCTGGCCCTGCAGCCAGGACTACAAGGGGGGAGCAGGGGTGCCAGCCCCCCAGACAGAGAGCAAACACATGGCGGTGTTTGCACAACCAAAGCCACACTGAGTGGACCGCTGCTGGGCACAGGGGAGCTTGCCAGGGGCTGCGGGGAGGGGGCAGCACTTGGGGGTTAGGGGGACACATGCTCCCCTCCTGCTGCTGCGTCACACTCGGGGTCTCCTCCGGCCGGGAGCCCTGGCACATTGGGAGCCATAGTCTCCCACCAGAGCAGCACCACCATCAGTGGGGAGAACACCCTGCTGCCCCACACTTGGCCCCGCGCCTGGTGCCTGCTGGCTCACCTGGGCATGCTTGCGCTTCCGCCCGGGCCGCCCGGCTTTCCTCATGGGTGTCCCTGGCTCCTTCTCCTCCTTGCTCTGGTTCTCCTCGGGCTCCTCTTCCCCCTGTGAGCCGGAGACAGAGAGGACGGTTACACCGCCAGCCCCAGGGCCAGACAGCCCAGGGTCCTGTGCAGGGCTCCACTCCCACTGGGCACTGGGATTGCCAGCATCATGGGTGTACCACAAAGGACCATGCATGTCCAAGTGCCTGGCTGGCAAGGAGAGAGCGCTGCCAGCATCACCACGCCAGTGGCCTCCAGGACACCATTACAAGGGTGACTGTGACTCCAGGCTTGGGCTGCGGCTTGACCTGCCTTGGGGCTGGGCACCTTTATCAGGGGAGCCCTCCTGCACCATGCCCCTGTGCCGCAGTTGTAACCCACACATGTGGGGCTGGAGGCCTCTGCACTGTGCTGTGTGGAAAGGGCTGCATGGTCCCCATGGCACAACACGGCCCAGGCTGCTGCACAGCTTCCTGGGGACACAGGCATGCAGCAGGAGCCGGGATGCCCTCAGAGCAGGCAGGCAGCTGCCTGCTTCACCACACCACCCCCAGCTCAGGACCTTCAGGGCCCACGTACCCCCGTCCATGCCCCAGAGCAGCTGCTAGCCCCCCACCACCCAGTCCCCCCTCCCCAGCTCCGTGCCCCATTCTGGGGTGCTGGCACTGCGCACGCGCCGGGTGGCAGAGCAGGAATGCAGCCCCAGAAAATGAACCTGCTCCCCATGCCCAAGGACCACGGTGCACCGAGGGCCCTGCTTCTCGCTTGGGGGGCCCGGGCCTGGCACCGCGGCACGGCGAGGGGACGTGCATGCAGGGTAAGGGCTGTGCAGGGCCCCCGGTGCGTCCCGCGGTGGCGGCAGGGCCGGGTTCACCTGAGCCCCAGAAGATCCCAGCAGCAGCAGCCAAGGCAGGAAGAGGCCGCGGAGGGGGGAGCAAGAGAAGGAGGAGAGGCCGGCGGGGGGCTGGCGAGGGAGAGGCCGGGGCGGGGATGGGGCTGGCAGCCAGACAGCACTGACATCCAGCTGCACCCGCGCAGCCTTGCAGCCATGGCGGGCGCCAGCCCCGGCTGCATTCCTGCCTGCTGCTGCCTTCCTTCCTCCTGGGCTGGGGTGGTTGCAGGCAGCACTGCCTGCAGCACCGCTGGGCCACAGCCGGTACATCCAGGATCCAGCCTAAAGGTCCCTCAAGGTCAGGTCACATGGCCATGGCCATGGTGCCCCACGGCTGCAACACGCCATGGTTGTGGTCCCCCAGTAGCTCCTCTGGGTCTCCCACTGCCCACCCACCCAAACCCAGCCTGTACCCTCTGTGTCCTGTGCCACCCATCCCACCTCATCCAGGGCTGTATATGTGGGATTGTGCGGGAGCCATGTGCCAGTCTGTCCCCAGCAGCTATGGCAGCCTATGAGGACCACACTCATCCCAGCCCCATTGCCACATGCTGGTTGCCCCCAGCCCTGAACTCTACGCATCCCCAGCCCTGCAAGGACCATGCCCAGCCCTGGCACCCACAGGCCCAGCACTGTGGGCTGGGAAACCAGGGGCTAGCGACGAGAGGCGGTACCTCAGCACCGGGGGGGCTCAGCTCTCCACACAGTCTTGGGCGGGAATTTTTGGGACGGGTCCAAGGACGACGTCAGGATCACAGTTCCAGCTCCATCCTGGCGCCGGAGCCAAGCGAGGTCCACAGGGGGGGATTCCCAAGGTCCCACAGGCTCACTGTGCATCACCATGCAGCAGAGCCTACAGCTAAGGGGAGCAGAGCAGAGCCCCCTCGGCTGCAGTTGCTCAGCCCCTCTCCTAACACTGGCAATGCCATGGCAGAGGTGAGCCCCCCAACACCCATCCCTTTGTCCCTGTGCTGCCCCAGCTGCCAATGCATGGCTCCAGCCACCTGCCCCCATTCCATACACTGACTTTGGCCGGGCCCTGGTGGTGTAAAGGGGAGTATGTCCGCAGGCCAAGTGCATGGTGCTGGCACATGGGCAATGCCGTATGGCCAGCCCTCCCATAGCCTGGTGAGGATGGGGAGCACCGTCTGGGTGCCACTGCCACGGGATGGTCCCCACTGCGGAAACAGGGAAGTGCCCCCAGCATGCACAGGGATAAGGCAAGCTCCCCACAAGCTGTCCCTACCGCTGCAAATGGGGGCAGCCCCATGGCAGGGTTCAGCACAGTCCTGGCACCACCGTGCTGGGGAATATGGGGCCCAGGGCATCAGTGGGGCTGCAGGGACCCCCTCAGGCACAGCTGGCACCCCAAAAGCAAGGCAGGCACCCGAGGAGCAGAGATGCAGCCTGAGTGCAATCAGGGCTAGTGCAAAGATCTGTGAGAGGGATCTGTTCCCCCTGGCTTGGCACAGGGCTGCCTCTGCTGCAGCCCCTCACTGCCAGCAGCTGCTTGGAGCTGAGTCATGTCCCCATATATCACCCATTCCCCTTCTCCCCAGGGCTCAGCCAGGCACGGGGCTGCATGGCACGTCCCTGATGCACCATGCTCCTGCGCCGCTGCCAAGCAACAATCCAGAGGGAAACCACTGCCGAGGAAAAGAGCTGCTGCATGACGCAGTGCTGGCTCCATGACTGTTGTGCCGGGTCCCTGCTCCTGGCTGCACCAGGCCATGAGCGGGGTGGGAGCAGGGAGCCCTCTGCAGCAGGGGGACACTGCCCCGATGGGGCAGGAGAAGGTGGGTGCAGAGACAGTCCCCCTGCACAGAAGCTGCAGCTCAGCCTCTACGGGTCTGTGCTGAGAGCTGCCAGCACCAACTCGACCCACAGTGCCATGGGTGTTGAGGATGGCCTCATCTTCCCAGCCACATCCTGCACACGTCCTGCATCCCTTCGGCAGAGGTGACCTCCGTGCGTGGCTGTGAGGGAAGCAATGCTGTGTCCTGGTGGGGTCAGGCCAGGACAGCACTCAGCTGGCGCACTTGCGGCATGCTCACTGCCAGCTCTATGGGTTGTTGGCACCCCGGGGACCAGCACCAGCACCAGCGGGTCCTGCTTTCGAGGGTGAGCTGGGCTGCACCACAGGCACTGGTTTCTCCTACAGCCCTTCCCCCAGCCCCTGCTGTACCACAGCCCCATGTCCCACTCTTTGAGCCAGCTCCATCACACACCTATAGAACCCCACCAAAACACAGGGTGGGCTGCCATGTCTGCCTCCCAGCCTGCCCCACTGCCTCACTCACACTCCTGGTGCTGGTGACCTGTACAGGGGAAATCCAGGACCAACCAATGGACCACTTGTCTCCACCAGCCATGCCAAAAATGTGCCGGGCACTTCCCAATGGACACACTGGGCCCCTCCAGCAGCTAGGAATTACGGCTGGAGGGCAGGGAGAACCGGCACGGGATGCACGGTGTGGCTGCCACAGCCAAGCCAGCCTGGAGGAACTCAGATGACCCTGACCCTGCGCTGCCCGCAGTGGGATGGCATCCAGCTGGCTGCTGGCCCTGCTCCCCACGCCTTGACCAGGGCAAGCCCTGCCCCTGTGCCCTTCTCCTCTCTGTGGGAAGAGTGATGCCTTTACCAGCACAGGGAGCTGCTGCGCTGACCCAGCATGTCCTGGTGTGATGGGGATGCTGGGAAGACTGGGGATGTCCCAGCACCTGCTCAGCCCCACTCCATCCTGTGGCAGGCAGGGTGGTTTGGGGTCATCCCTCCCCACAGAGCTGTGCTCCAGCCAGGAAGGCAGGGGAACACATGCTGGGGATCGGGGTCTATCTGTTGCGGCAACAAGCCTTACACATGGTGTGGCGATGAGAATGCAAGCATGCACTGCATGCCATCGAGCACCAGAGGGGTTCCCTCCAAGCCCAGGCATTGCACACAGGGAGGCAGGAGGAGGTGCAGAGACCCCTGAACCCCACAGGAAGTGGGACCCCCATGAGGGGAGCAGGACTGGCAGCGGTGAGGTGATACCCACTCCATGTGCCCCTCCTGCTGCCCTGCAGCCCAGGGTAGGCACCTGCCATCCACCCCATCACCACCCAGCCATCAGAGCTGGGGCAGCCCCAATGTGGGGGACACTCCCAGCCCACAGACAGGCTTGCCCCAGCTGTGGCTGCCACTGGTAGGTGACAGCAGGTCTCTGCTTCCCCATCCCCTCCCTGCACTCCCCTACTGCCAAGAATAGCTCAATCTGTGTTAATCCTGGCTGTGGCTCAGGGTTCCCCATACCCGGCACCACATTCCCCACCACGTCAAGGGGGGAGCATGACTGGCACATATCAGAGAGAACCCTGCATCCCCTTTTCCTGCATGGCAGCCAGCATCGGTCAGGAACAAGCCAGACCCCCAGAGCCCACCGCTGCCCTGGCACTGGAGCCAAGGGCAGCAATGGGATCGTCTGCAGCACAGGCAGAGCCCCCCTGGCATCCCCCCACCTATGCAGAGCTGCATCAAGTCCCTACCTTGTGCGTGTCGAGCACCTCGCGGATCGGAGTGGGGCTGCTGGCATCAAGGGTCCCACTGGACGGCATGGTGGGGAGTGAGGGCGGGCGCCTGGGACTGGCGCCTCTTCAGCACCAAAGCAGACCCTGCTGCCGCCGCGCTCCGGCTCTCTGCACCGAGGAGGGGGTCCGGGAGCCGTTGCCCGCTGCTGCCACCAGCCCCTGCGTCCTGCCGCCTGCTTGGATCCTCCTGCCCCTGCGGGAAGCAGAGAGGGCCGGGGTGAGGGGGCAGCACCGGCCCTGGCACCCCCCTGCTCTCTGCACCGCGCCCCGGCCCCCGGCAATTATTAACACGCCACAGCCTTGACTCAACTGGGCTGGGCCAGGCCCTCGTCCCCAGCATCACCCCTGGCTGAGGCAGAGGGCAGAGGGTGCGGTGTGGGGTGCATGATGCACGATGGTGCCCAGTGTGGGGTGCACGGTGCAAGTTGCGGTGTGCACGGTACAGAACAGGGGGTGCAGAGTGCAGCGGTGCATGGTGTGGTGTGCATAGGGTGGGATTCATTCTGCAGGGCGCATTGGGCAGAGCGTGGGGCGCAGGGTGCAGGTTGTGGGGTGCATTCTGCAGGGGTTGGGGTGCGGGGTGCAGGCAGGGGCTGCGGAGGAGGCGTCAGCCCCAGCACCTGTTGCTATGGCAAACGCTGCCTGCATTAGCCATGGCCGAGGCTGCTGTTGCCTTTGGCACTGGAGCTGCAATTTGTTTCTAGAGCTTTCCAGCCGCAGCCCGTTCCCAGCGGCGGGGCGGGGGGCTGCCGGGCGGGCAGGGCCGCCGCTCCTAGGAACAGAAACTCAAAACCCGACACGTTCCTCCCGTCCCCACGGCTGCCTGCAGCGGGGGCTGCCTGCAGGGCTGCCTGCGAGGCACGGGGGGAGGGGGGGGGGCGGAGCGCCAGGGTTGCAGCCTCCCCCAGCCCTGCAGCAGCATCACTGCTTACATGGCCCCCCCCGGCACTCAGGGTGCGGGGCTGCGGCCCAAGGGTGGGAGTGCGGCCACCCCTGCCCCAGAGCTCCCAGCACAGCTCCTCTGGCAGGCAGGGCTGGAGAGGGATGCGGGCAGGGGGGGATCCTGGCAGGGGTGCAGGCAGCAGGTGGGATGGTGGTATGGGTTAGGGGGTGCAGCTATGAGTGTGAGGTGCAGGTACAGGATGCGGGACAGGGGTGCAGGATGAGACCTGGGGGTGCAGAATAGGGATGGGAGATGCGGGGTGGGGATGCAGGCTGTGGGTGTTGCGTGCAAGGTAACAGTGCAGGGTGTAGGATGGGGATGTGGAGTGCAGGTTATGTTCCCCCCCCCCGCCCTGTTGGAGCTAGTGGGAGCGGGGCAAGGGCTTCCCCATCCCTCTGCTCCATCATTTCAAGGAGCTCCCTGTGGGAGGCCCCGTGCCCTGTTCTTGTCCTCATTCCAGGACACTGTCCTCACAAGCCCTCTGTCACATAGGGCCTGTCACCTGTAGAGCCCCTCTGCACCCGGCCCTGCACACCTGATCCCCTATGCTGCTGGCTTTTGCCCCACAGCAGCATCCCAAGCACCATAATGCCCCTTAGTGAGATGCCTGGGGCTGGCACTGAGCACCCACATGCTGCCACTTCAGGCACCTCTCTGGCAGCTGCTGTGCCACCAGCACCATAGCACGCTGCTGGGCACAGCATGGCACAGCACAGTGTAGCACCTAGGCTCCATGTCCCTCTCTGTCACCTGCCTCCTTAGGGTGCCAGGGGCCCTGCCCTTGCCCCCCAGTCCCGCTCCCACTGCACTGTGGCTTTGGCAAAGCCCGGCTGCAGGCACGGGAGGACACGTGCTGCTGGGAAGTACCCGGGGACACCCCGTCTGCACCCAGGCACCCTCGCGGCAGAGCTGTCCCACCCTCCCCGGCCCCCCCTTTCCCCGTGCCTGCTGACACTGAGGGATGCTGATGTCCACGGTGTGCCCACTGCCCGAAGGAGCCCTGCCTGCACTGCCCTGCCCTGCAGCACTGCTGCCGCTGCCACTGTTTGCCCGCACGTCCCCCACAGCCCCAGAACACACCTCTGCCGCCCGCAGCCCCCCAAGCCAGCCCCACCGCACTGGGGTCCCTCCGGCAGCCCCAGAGGGATGGGTAAGCCCCCCCCCCGGCTCCAGCATCCCCAGTGCCTGGGTAGCGTGCGGCAGCGAGCCGCCCCGCTTGGCGCTGCCGAAGGGCCAGCTCGCGGGCTTTGATTCGCTTCCAGCAAACATGGTCTCCAAACGCACTAAAAATAGTTGGGCTGCGTACAAACCCCGCGGCAGCCCCGGGCCGGCTGCCGCCGAACAAAGACTGCGAGAAGTCGGCGGCACCGGCTGCCTCCCGCTGCCCCAGCCCCGCCACCAGCACCGTGGGGTGAGCGTCGCCATCCCAGGAGGGGACATGCGGGAACCACGATAGCCCCCGGTCAATACCAGCGCTGCCCTCCCGCGCTCTTACCCGGCTGCGGCTCGCCTGCCGCGGCGCGATGGGACGGGACGAGGGGCTGCGGCACCGTGCCCTCGCGTTAGGCCGCCGACACCCTCCTCCCGCAGCGCCGGGGCATCCCCTCGCCGATGTGGTTGCCTCGGTGGCGGCGGCGGCGATGGCGGGGACAGACCCTCGCCCGGCGCTCGCTTGCTTGTTCGCCGCCGAAGCGCGGGGAGGGACTCGCCGCGTTCCCTCCTGCCTCCCTATTTAACCGCTCGGGCTGACCTTACGGCTGACAGTGAGCGGGGGAACCGGCAGCCCCAACCCGCGCCGTGCCGCTCCCGCACGGCAGGGCCCCGGCGAGTCACGCTCGCCGCGCGGCAGAGGCGTTGCGAAGTAGGTTACCTGCGATGGATGGATGAGACACGCAGCACTAACAAAAAAAAAAAAGCCCAACCGAAAAACCCCAAACCCGCCTTTTTTATATTCAGGGACCTTGCCGGCGCCTGCCGTTCCGTGCCGCAGCCGGGAACCTGCAGGAACCTAAACGGCCATTTTAGGTGACAGCGACTGGGGTCCCCGACAGCCCCCCATGCCGGTGGCGGGTGTCACCTGCACCGCCGGGTGGGGGGGGGGGGGGGGGGGGGGGGGGGGGGGGGGGGGGGGGGGGGGGGGGGGGGGG
>JASSUY010029206.1:0-16015 GCA_032466535.1 Forpus xanthops
GAAGAGGCCAAAGTCTGCTCTCTTGAAGTCCGGGGCAGTGAGCTTGCTGCACGCTCTTCTCACTGTCCTGAGGATCTCGAATTTGATCATCTCATGATCACTGCAATCAAGGCTACCCTGGAGCATCACATTTCCAATCAGTCCTTCCCTGTTGGTGAGGACGAGGTCAAGCATGACACCTCTCCTTGTCAGCTCCTCTATTACTTGCAGAAGGAAGTTTTCTTCCACACAGTCAAGGAACCTCCTGGATTGTTTGTGCCGGGCTGTACCGTCCCTCCAACAGATATCATGGTGGTTGAAGTCCCCCATGAGAACGAGGGTCTGCAAGAGTGAGGCTGTTCCTATCTGTCTATAGAGTGCTTCATCCACTGAGTCTTCTTGATCAGGCGGCCTGTAACAGATCCACACAATGTCTCCCATCGCTGTTCTCCCTTTAACCCTGACTCACTCACTCTATTGACTGCTCACCTCTCCTCAGAGTTCCATACTCTCCATCCTACCTCTAACATGAACAGCAACTCCTCCTCCCCGTCTGCCAGGCCTGTCTTTTCTAAAGAGCCTGTAAGCTTCCATTCCATCGCTCCAGTCATAGGAGCCATCCTACCATGTTTCTGTGATGCCTGTTTTATCATACCCCTATAGATGTGCACACATCTCTAATTCCTGATGTTTGTTCCTCATGCAACAGGTGTTTTTGTAGAAGAATCTGAGCTGAGCTCCAATTGAAGCTGGCTTATTGGCTGGAGCATCTAGAATATCTCTACATTTCTCTGAGCATTTATTATAGGTGCTGGCAACTGACTGACTGTGTTGGGATGGAATGACACTCCCTTCCCCCAACATATCTAGTTTAAAGCGTGCTTGGCCAGTTTGGTAAGTGTCCTACCAAAACTGCTCTTCCCCTTTGTTGTCAGAACTGTGAGGGAGACCCTCCCATTGAGTCATGGGGTTCAGAAAAGAACCCCCTTGTATTCTATACTTCCTCCAAGAGAGGAGTTTGTTGTGGTTTGATCAGTAATTTTCTAAGCATTATAAATGCACAATCAGTCGTTTATGTCACTTAGCTATGATTTCAGTGTTTTAACACACTCATTCCCAATTCACTTACCAAATCTCTGAACCCTGAGGAATAACTTGAGAGGCATCCCTACTCAAGGGGAGATCCTGTTTTGCAGCCTTCTGCTTTGCAGGAGAGCAGAACAGGCCCTGGGCTGTCCAGTATTTATGGAGTAAGATGATAGAGTCGTATTTGCAGAGCAGCCATATTTTGGTTGGCACATGCTCAGCTAGTCCTTAGCCACTGAGCAAGATTTATGGTTCTTCGCTGTTGTGTTGTCTGTCTCCCCAGAGTCCAACTTAATCCGGATGTGGCCATTTGCGACTGCTGCTGGTGACTATCGTTTAAGCAGAAAAGGGGAGGAGGGGAAGCACACTATCACACCTGCTCAATCATGCTGTGAAATCACATGCTAATGGGTTTTTTAATATCATTTAGTTGCCATAAAACAGATAGTAAAAGTACATTTTAGTAGCATGACCGTATTGTAAGATTGGATGGGTAAAGGTGATGAGCTATAAAAGAGTAGGCCTTTGTTTAAATGCATAGATCTCTCCATAATGAGCAGAATTAGCAAGGGAAATTACATAAAACGAATGAAAGTTAAATAGATTTTTGTTCAAGTCTGATAAAATTATTTTCCAGTCCTGACGGCTCTCCTTTCAACTCAAGCACAGCACACTTGGGATTTGTTTTCAAATTGGCAGTCAGAAATTAGGAACTTGAAGGGGTACGTTTTTCAAGTAATTAGTGGGAGGTATGCAAACAAATCCTATTATTTCTTAGTGGGATTAGAGCACATACTTTCTGCACTGCTTTGAAGAATACCCCTTCAGCATTCTTCCAGACTCCTAGCTGCAAAAAACAGCTACAATAGTAAATTTGGTGGAAGAATTTTGAACATAGCTAGTTTAAATATGAGCCACTCATACGCCTACAAATCAAAAGAGTGTAAAAAGATCCACTAGTAATGATGAAGTAAGGTAAAACAATTGTGACCTATATAACTACCTCTCTTTTAACTGGAGATATTTTACATTGCATTGTCCAGAGATTCCTGTTGACAGAACATTTGAGTTCGGCAGGCTCAAATGATTCTTCCACGCTGGCTAGAGCCGATACAGCTTTGATACCTCTGCTCAAGATCGTGTATTTTCTTATCTAGTATAATTTAAGCTTTTTCAGCTTGTGGAATTTCCAGTAGCTGAACAGTAAATCGTTACTGAAACAAAAAATTGGGCTTTTCAATATAGTTCTGCAGTGCTTATGAAACTACGTCTTATCTTCTAATCCTAGTTTATGTTGATAATACGATGGAAGATCTAAAATAATGTGTAATTTAAAGGCTCTTCATTAGCCCAGGGATGGCACAGGCATGTTGTGTACTGTTCATGTAAATTATTCATATCCTTTTACTTAGCAGCTAGTGCATTTGCTCTGATGAATTGTCAGAGGTTTGCCATGGGACTGCTTCTTCCTGATCATATGTTGGTTTAAAGCCCAAATCTGAGCTACATATATGGCAATTATAGGGACTGAGCAAATACAAGGTTAGGGTATTATCTTCATCTGTTCACTGAAGAATCAACTCTTTGCTTTCTCTGGTGTTTTCCTTCCCATTGGAAGGAAATGTAGATCAAACTTGTCACAGTATTTCAGATGTCCTTGAAGCTTAATGTTTAAGGTGTCTTGGCCCGAAACTCACAACAACTTCATGAACTTTCCATTTTGTTAAGTCTTTTCTAATGTTAAACCACGCTTAGCAGCATGAGCATGCTGTACCCCATGAAAATGTAAGATCTTTGGTTCTTTCCTGAATATTTTATCTGTATGACATGATTTAAAGTGAAGATTTTTACAAGATGTGTCCCTGCTAACTTTGCCAGATTGTCTGTCCTTTTGGGAAGGAGGCAGAATAGGTTTGTATCATTTTCTGAAGACTGAAACTACAACTACAGGTTTACTCTCATTTCTGTATAAGCCATGACAAGCCATGAGTTATCACCGTGCTCTGTTTTTACCTTTGTTGGCTTCAGCAGTTCATTTTGTTTCCATGTGTTTTTTCAGTTCTCAGGATGGCTTACGTGATTCCCCCCTCAGCTCCATCTCCAGCAGTGACTATGAGAGTGTTTCTGTCACTACATGTAGTCTCTCCAGCATATACGCTCTGAGGTAATAACATCACTTGCAGTCAGATTTGACGAATGCTATTGGGTTATGCTTGGTTAAAAACTTACATTGAACTAACAACGAAGTGACAGCAACACTTCTGACAATTCTTCCTTTTGAACAGCAGGTGCTTTTTTGCTATTTTTTCTGCAGCAGTTTTCTTCAGCGCTGTGCCAGTTGAGAGGCAATTACAGAAAAGTTTTAATGCTTACAGCAATGAATTATCAATGTCCATGATCTCCCATTTATTTCTCCATATAGCATTTCTTAAGAGAGACTTCAGGTTTGAGCTCGTAAAGTACCAAATATTTGTCTTAGCTAGGTCCTGGCTTTCTAGGAAACATATTTTTTCTGTTTTGTTTTGCCTATTAAAATGAGGGGAGTTTCCTGTTAACAGTCATTTATCTTCCACAGTGGTGCTGGACAAAACTGGTAAGAGTATTAGTTTATGTTCACATCTTCCAAAACTGCATGAGAGTTTAAGCGTTAGTTTTGTTCAGAGTGCTTAATGAGATTAGTAGAAGAATAATGTTTAGGGTAGAAAAACACAATAAAGCAAAATTGCAATTCATTTGGGTTTTATAGTGTTTGCATAACATACATGTATGTGATTATTGCACTGTATGCAATAGCATCTTTACTCGGGTACAGGCAGATTGAAATGCCACTGTTTCAGTCTAGGTACATCTTCTTCCACTGCTTCTTGTCCTCCCTTTTTATCTCTCTCTGTTTATCTCTACCCAGCACATTATTTGAATTTCAGAAATTCCCAATGTTGTCTAGTCTTAGGGCTGGAAAGAGGGGGTAAAATGTTTTTTCCTAATAGTGATAGAGGAAATAGTGCATATAGTAACACGTATTTTGGGGAGCATGTGCCCATCTTCAGGTTCAATTTTTTGTTTCATGGTTTTCAGGGCAAAAAGATGCAACTGCAACTTTTTCATGGTTTTAATTTTGAAGTATTTCCTTTTTACTATTATTCAAACAAAACCTAATTCACCTGCACACAAAAGTTGCCCTTGTCTAATACTATGTGTATTAAAGACTCTTTCACACGGGGCTGTTTGAACAGACAATAGAAGTAACCTCAGTTATTCTTCAGGATTAACTGGAGCAGTGAGCATAAGTCTTCATTAGGTGTGCGCCTCTTTTCAAGGCCTTCGTGTAGAGCTGTTGTTTGTTAGTATTGCAGTTGTATCATCCCTGGGTATCATGAAAGTTTTCTTGTCTGTTGTGTATTTTTTCTGTATCTGATTGATATTATTAGAGATCTAGCTATTGCACTTCATAGTCCAACTAAAGAAAAGGCTAAGTGCCCACTTACCTATACTGATGAATTTCTCTTTTCAAAACAGTTTGAAAAAAGCTTAAACTCCTTTTAACAACTTAAAGAAGAAAAAAAGCTCTGATGCCTGACTGCTTCACAGTAGTGTGTTTCCTAGATGTATGTGTGTAGAAATACAATATTCAGTGCATCTATTTGCATCATATTTTGAAATATGTTATTTTTAAGTGGCTCCCCTGTTTTTTTTTTTTTATCTTGTATTACCGAAAGAGTTTCATTGTCTATTAAATGGCTTCTTTAGAGTTCTGTCCATTTGGTTACTACAGCAGGCATGTTCCTTGCAAAGACAATCTCTGTAAAGGGTTTTTTTCTGACATAACTAAGTTCTCCCTGATGTCATGTGCGTCTCCAAAATAGTACCTAAATTGTGGAGTTTTATTATTTTTTGTCTGAAATATGCCATTTTCATGTACTTATTTCTTGCTGTTCTCATGTAAAGCCAATTAGAAATTTAAATGTAACATTTGCAATTTTATCTGAAAAATAATTAGCTAGGTGTAAAATTCCTGAAATGGATTTATTTGGCCTTTAAACCTCCCTTGAGTCATAAGCAGTTCCTTTGTGCTGTTAAATAATCAATACTGAGGCTGCCAGTGGTGGTGTCAGATTGCAGCACGTTTTGGAAATACCCAGGTGTCTTCAAACAGCATAGCCAGAGTAGCACAGTGTGTTGAATGAACTACTAGTGTAGTACTACTATTATTTAAAACAATAAGGTATTGCATACATGGAATTCAGTATATGTATGTACTTACTGTTTTCCTAATGCAGAACCAGGGAGAAAAATTGCTCTCCTTGGATCCCAGAGTGCACCATTCAACCCATGGGTCATGGTTTGCCATTTTGGTTTTAACTGGGAGCAAAAAGCTGTTAGGACAGTAGGAAGCATTTGGAACCCATTAGAGGAGGCTGCTTCACATCAGCCTGTGGTTTACTACCTTAGACGTTCTCCATCACCCACCAGTGCTGTGTAATTTTTAGAGCTATAATCATCCCACCTGATTTTGGGCACCAAACCGATATACCTAAAATAGAAGTCTTGTTTCTGAAGGTTCCTTGTTTAGTCAATGGAGAACAGAAGGAGCCTTGCTTAAGTATGTAATTTGTTTAAACGTGTCTGGGCCAAAGATTTTTCAATGTTAAATGAGAACCTTGGTTGCATGCTTTGATTGCTGACTGTGCTCGCGCAGTAATGTGAAACACATTCTAAAACTGTCCAGGTTTTTAGAGCACAGTCTGGGGGGAAAAGTGAGGTGCAGAGGACTTCTCAAATAGTTCTGCAAAAGGAGGGTTTGTTATTTCATTGGCACCTGATCTGTGTCGAAGGTTCCTCCTTTTAGTCTGAGAGGTCTGATGATCAAGAAGTTAAATGTTCAGCCCAGTTCAGAAGATGATTTTTTACAAAATGTTCATTAAGCAGTATCCACACTTGAGATGCCCAAGCAGTAGACAGCTTTCTCAGGTCAGGATAAATGTATTCCATGTAGGTTTCAGAGAAACTGATTTTACACAGACTCGCAATAGTATGCGGATGTCTTATGTTACATCAGTGTGACTGCAGTAATGCTGCTGACTGCAGTGAAAATGAGATGTTTATAACAGCAGGGAATTGGCAGTTGGTCCATTCTTTAGATTAGTTCCAGGAAACAATCCATTCAGATTTTCTTTTTTAATGCTTTCTTTTCATAAATATAATTTTTAGAACCATTTTTGACAGAACACACTGCATTGTAAGTAGGCAGCTAATAATATAGGCTATTTGAATCTTACCCAGGTGAGTGTTGGAAGCAGTACAGTCAGTAGCCTTGCTGGAATTTTTGGTATAAGAGTACAAGGAGGAAGAAATACTTTTGGATCTGTGTTCAAGTTCACCTGCCTAGAGTACATGCAAAAGCCTACTTCTTCATTGTAAGCTTATAATGAACCAATAAATACCAACTTTAAGTTTAAATACTTTTAAAAGTAACCTTAATGATATAACAGATGCCTTCCCTGGTCAGTGAGTACTCTTTTCTTACATATGTCATTGTGGTTTAAATGGTGGTGGTTTACAGCAACTGTTTCTACAATTTTAGGCATTTACAAAAATTGGTGGTGAAATTTTAGCCTGTTATTTACAGTCTGTAAAAAGAGGTATGTGCAGTGTATTGTGACTCAAAACAGCAAGACCCTGCCAGTAATAGGAGTGGGATATTTATCTGGCTATTTGTGTTAGGATATCTGTATTTGTGTACATGTGGGCAGAGCCCAAGATCTTTGGCTTGCTGGATGTTGTTAAAGGATACAGATTATTTTGTTACATATTTTGAGTATATCCCTGTTAATACACGTGAAAAAAGGCAGGGAAGGTTATCTTAGTATATAGATAAGATCAAATTTTTAATACCTGCTTCAGAAGTAGATTGTGTTTTTCAGGAGACTGAAGCTACCTTGCCAGTCAGTTCATAGAATCATAGAATAACCCATGTTGGAAGGGACCTCAGAAGATCATCTGGTCCAACCTGTCCTGGAAAAGGGAGCCTAGAGAAGGTTTTTGTAGCATCTTGTCCAGTCGTACTTTGAAGACCACCAGTGATGGGGTCTCTGCAACATACCTGGGAAGGTTGTTCTAGTGATTGTTCTTAGTTTAAAGTATTCCTTTTTTTATGTTAAGATGAAATGTCTCCCACTGCAACTTGTCCTGTCCTTGTGACAAGAGAGCCTCTGTCCTCTTGCTAGCCACTTTTTACATAATAGAACACTGATGAGCTTCTTCTCCAGGGAAGAAGAAAACCTAACTCCTTCTGTCTCTTCTTGAAGGGTTAGGTCCGTCCTTTGGACCCTGTCCAGTTTGTGTCTGTTGTGAGTTCTTGAGGCCAGAACTGGACACAGTAGTGCTCCAGGTGTGGCCTGCAAGTGCTTGGTAGAGTGGGATGATTGTCACTTATCACTGCAGATGCAGCCTAGGATCCAGTTTGCCTTCGTTGCTGCAGTTGCGCTCTGACTCCTGCTCAGCTTGTTGTCTACCAGCACCCACAGGCCCCTTTCAGCAAGGCTAGTCCCCATCCACACAGATCTCAGTTCGTCCCAGGTCTTTGGTTGTCATCCCAGCTACAGAACCTAGCACTTGCCTCTGTTAAGCCATACTGTTCTTGTTAGCTCACTCTGCCAGCCTGTCCAGGTCTATGTGTAACATGGCTTTCCTTTCTGATGCATCCACCTCGCCACCCTGTGTGGTGTCATTACTAAACTTGGTGATGGTGGTCTCAATCCCATCATTCAGATCATTTATAATG
The DNA here is from genome assembly GCA_032466535.1 of Forpus xanthops. NCBI lineage: Eukaryota > Metazoa > Chordata > Aves > Psittaciformes > Psittacidae > Forpus > Forpus xanthops. The sequence continues at coordinate 7,847 of JASSUY010029206.1, forward strand.
ATAATGAACAGTATGGGTCCAACTGATGATCGTGGGTATCCCTGACTTGTGACAGGCTACCAGTTGTGTAAAGACATTGATCAGCACTCCTAAATGTGACCTGTGAGCTGGTTTCCTTCCCATCTCACAGACCAAGCAGGTTCTTGTGGGAAGACAGTTTTTTACTAAACACAGATTTTATACTGTGCTTTTCCATCAGTAGAACTCAGTGCCTCACAGGGGATGCAAAAGGAAAAATAACTTGGTCATTTGCCAGGACTGTGAATTATACTAGAATACAGTTCTTTCATCTCGTGGTCCCAAGATCAATGCTAAAGCACAAATTACATGTCCACAAGTTTTAATAAAGAGGTTACAGCTACTCTGGGGATCTTGTAGAGAATAGTGTGGTGGCCAACAAATGCAACAGCAATGTATTTTAACTGCTGTGTCACAATCTACCTCATCAGCTGTGTCTCCAGATCTGCTGTTTTGCAGCTTTCCTATTGTTAACCTGGTCAGATTATAGTTGTTTAAACTATGCAAAATGACAGATTAATTCTGCATTAATGTTTGGTACTGTCATTTTTGTTTTGATCAATGCATTCCTGTAGATTTTCTTTCCCCTCTTTTCTGTAGAGCTCTTCTTTATAGAAAGACTGCTCAGAACCAGAAGGCTCTTGGTAATGGCTTTACAAGTATCGTTATCTCAGTGAGAGCAGTTGGGGGAAAAGGGGTTTATACCTTGAGCACATCAGAATGATTTCCACTACAGATGCCATTCCTGCCTAATGATTTTGAACTGCAGACTGTCTGTGTATGTTTTAGGCACTGACTCTGCTGAATTGTACAGCTCTGTTACTCAAGCAGTATGAGGGCACTATTAACACAGTCATAAACAGGCTGCTATATGCAATCTTCTTGCTTTGCTGCTAAACCCCTTGCCCCAACAACCAGCTGAGCAGTACCAGCAAAACAAAAAAGTCAGCGTTGATGTGGTCTGTCAGCTTTTGCTTATGACTTTAGTCAGCAAGACGTATGTGACTGAAGCAGATGTCTAGTTTTTCATCGCCAGGGCTCTTCTTGATGTGTTTCATGCCTATCTTTTTCCTTCTCCTGTAAGACAAAACCAAAATGAAATCTCCCAGTGGTGCAGCATTTTCTGAGCTAGAGTGTTCTCTTTTAGGAAGTTCTACAAGGTACTTTTTGCTATATTGTATGCATGTTTTTGTATTCTGTAACAGGTAATTGATGCAGATTTTATTTGCTCAAGGAATAACCCAGACAGTTTGTGTGAACTACTCGTTAACAAGTGCTTCTTACAGTGGGAAGGTGAAAATTCAGTTGTGTAAAGGCATGATTTTAAGCTGACTAGCATCGGCGGCAGAGGTAATAAGTTTGTTCCGGTAACAGAAGTATACGTCCGCAAATGTGCATATCATCTGGCTGGAGGCTGACACAAAGTGATCATAATGGGTTCGTGTTCTTGCTTCTACATAGCTCACTTGTAATTTTCATTTTTAGTAATTTGGCCATGTTTATAATTGCGCTCATTTCAATGATGTGTAAAAATCTATTGCTAAATGTCACTTAATGTTCCCTGTGGTACTAATAGAACAAAAATTACTGGCTTTCAGAAATTAGATTTTATTTTACAGATTTCTTTTTTTCCCAGAAAACCCTTAGAATACCATGTTTGGGAGTTTTGAGATTATGTATAATTAACTAAAATCACTATACTAACTGCACTTTTTGCAGAGCTTTTGTCAGTGCCTAAAATGAGGATATATTGTAAAATTACAATTACATTGGAGGAAAAAGAGAGGATTTCCTCATACATTGAAGCAGCAATTGAAGGTGAAAAACAGAGAAAGCTTTATTTTCTAATTAAAATTTTAAGGCTCCACCTAATACTTTAATTAGCTTTTCTCAGCTTTGACTTCCACGGCTGGGTATTGAATTCCTGTGGGATCCTCCTAGACCCTAGGATGCTTTAATGCTTCAGGTGGTTGTTCCGTATTGCTTTGTGAGGGAACTGATGGATCCGATATGTGAACATTGTGCTAATAAGTTTCTTCGTCCCTCAGAGTTCCTCTTTCTGGAAAACATTTTTCACTGATGCTTCTCCATCTTTATTTCTGGCACACACAGGAGTTGCAACTCAAGAGTATCTGCTGGAATCAGATGCACAATTAACTCACTTTTTACTACTTCACAGAGGACATTGCTGAATTGCTCTATGAAATCACTGTTTGCCCTTGGAAGTATTTGTATTCAGCATCAGGTATCCAGGCTTGTTCCAGTGTCAAGTTCTGGATAAGGTGTAAAAAATGGAACAGATGCATTTCTTTATCTGTATCAGATAGCAGGGCTGATATTACATATCCATCCTTCCTAAGTGCTATACTATTTTAGTTTTTCACTTTCAATTTTTCCAGCTCAGGTGCAATTTTTTTTGAAGTTCAAATATTTCTGTGCTCCAATCTTATTATTTGCCCTTTTGCAGTGGGAATGAACATTTGAGAGCTTTAAATGCATGTTCGATTACAGGGAAGCATTAGGGGAAAAAATGTCATGGTGGAATTGAGAAAATCTTAGTAGAACCTAAGAAATATTCTAACATATCTTATATTTTTTCTTGAATTTTACGATATCTTTGTCTTACACATTTTATCCCTTTTTGGTTTAGATTTTAAAAGAAAAAGTAAATGGAGTAGCTTGTAAGTATCCAGCATTTAAATTTGATGGTTTGAAAGGAGCCCTGTTGGTTATCAATGTTTATGTTATTTTTTCATAAGCAGTCGTATAGAAGTTTTACCTATGACTGAAAAAGCTGTTTGAGAGAGAGCACTGTTAAAGTTGATAAATCCAGCACTTGTAATGTTGTTTATTTTAATTCCTATTTGAAGTACAGCATCTTTGCATTCTTCTGAAAACCCAGGCCAGAGGGGTAATGAGTTTGAATAAGCTAATTCTCTATGTAGAGTTTCTTATTGTGGATCCCTTTAGCAAGATTCTGCTTTAACAGCATCTTTCTTCTCTTACCCAAACCCTGTGATTTTCCTCTTTCCATTGCTCACATATGCTGTCTTTGTCTTTCCCCAGCTCTTGTGTCTGATCCTTTACATGGCCTTTGGAGTAGCTGTTTGTTCTTTTTGCAAATTGCAACCCAGAATTGACTACAGCCTTGTGAACTATAAGACTAATAGATTAGGAAAGACAGGTTGACAGGTTAACACTGGGATTTCCAGTTACAGCCTACACGAGTAACAGTGGGATGAATGTATTACTTATTGAAGTAGCTTTAGAAATTCTTGTTTTTTGAGAAGTCCAATGTGCTAAGTACAGCGCTATGCTCTGCAGTTTGAGGCTTGAAGAGTTGAGGATTCAAGACAATGTCTTCCAATGGAGTGGACAGCTGCAGAAGGTGCCAGGGTGCGGAACAGATGTTGTTGCCATTGATTTTAAATTCAGTAGTTTTCAATGCTCAGGATTTTTTTCCAATTGAAGATATCATTTAGGACACATGGCTAGTCTTGCTAGTCAAATTCCTTGTGTTAATCAGCCAACCTCAGATTGCCCACCTCCACTGGCACAAAAGAACGGGGCTTCTGCAAATCCATATTGTGTAAGGAAAATAACTCCCCCTACTGAGGAATTCAGAAGGTTGACAGCAGATGAGGGTTTCTAGCTCATGTTCTAGCATGTATCCAGCTGGGCACTGCTAATACTGTAATCCAGTCAAGTCCACTTCTTCTAGCGGTGCCTAGGTAGATTGTTCCTGGTAGACAGATTTGCGTGTAGTTGTATTACTTGTTTCTCAAGACAAAGTCCTGAAGCCTTGGGAGTGCTTTAAGGGTTGGTTGGTGGTTGGGGCTTTTTCTCCCTCTTTTGCCTTTTCTTTTAAAACAGGGAGGAAATATATAAAGGATTTCATTTTAAAACCCTCTTGACTTAATAAAATATTAGGGTTAGAAAGACAAGAAATCAAGTTCTAAATTAAAGTGTTTTTTTTTAGTCTGCTCTAAATGTAGCTTCCGGGGTCATTCGTTCAGATGTAGTCTTTAGCTAAATAATTGTGTGCTATTACTCATATAAGACATGTTCTAGATTTAGTTTAAATTGCTCTAAAATTGAGTGTGTAACCACCTCCTTCGCTTGAAATAGTTGTAAGAAGCCATTATTCTCATAGTTTTCCTCCCAACCTTATCAGAACTAGTACATGTTAGTAACCAAAGGGGGATAACCTGCTGTTCATTGTGTTTCTGGTTAGAGTGTCCAAAAAGAAACCCCAGAAGTCCTGCAAAAAGCAGGATGAGAAGTAGTTTGTTGATTGGTTTTGGGTTTTTCTTTCTTATTAGCATGGAGTTATACTTCTCTTACCCAAACCCCTATAATTTTCCTCTTGCCGTTGCTCATGTATGCAGTCTTTGTTTTTCCGCAGCTATTGCATCTGATCGTTTACATGGCCTTTGAAGTAGCTTTGTCCTTTTTCGCAAATTGGAACCCAGAATTGACTACAGCCTTATGAGCTGTAAGACTGACAGCTTAGGAGAGACAGTTTGACAGGTTAACACTGGGATTTCCAGTTACAGCCTACATGAGTAACAGTGGATTGAATGTATCAGTTACTAAAGTAGCTCTAGAAATTCTGGGCAGACAAGAAGGTAGATTTGCTTGGAAAAGCTGTGGGTTTGCTTTATTTGTTACTTTAAAGCATGAAAAAAAAAAAAACAAATGGGGGAGAAAAGGTTAAATATCATAAATTCTTTATGAATAGAAATGGAAGCCAAGGAAGCTCATGATTATGTGTTTTGAGTACTTTAAGAACTAGGATATTCCAAATACGCACACACACATATATGTATAGGGAAATTCATGTGTATGATATAGCTATACATGTATTTATCTTTGTTGTTCAAAATGTCCATTACTTAAAATGTCACACACGAGAGATGCATTAAGGACAACTAGTGCAAAGGAACTGATGTCACTGAAGTCCAAGGAACTGCACTGGTTTATAATTTGTAGGCAGCCTCTCGTCAACTTCTTAATGAGATACAGTTGATATTTAGGACTTGGACACCTCTCCGTTTGTAAGAACTTTCAGCAGGTTTGTGTTTGCAGTGGTGTTTTATGTAAGTAGGAGGGTGTGAAATCATAGAAAACCTTTTGCAAAGTTTCCACATTTCCCTACTGTCCAAGGACTCTCACCAGACACAGTATAGCATATATGAAGTTTTTGTGAACAGCAGCTTTGTCCCAAAATGTGTCCTTCTAGTTTTGCGAAGTGGGTAAACCTCTGCATCAGAACAATTCCATTTTCAATACATGGAGCTTCAATTCACTATGAAGTGGATTCACAAGCTTTGAATTCACACTGCAGCAGGAAGGTGTTAACTGTTTTGTTGCAAATCGTTGTGTCTTATTTATACATGCTTATGTAGTTTGGAGATTTCCAGAGCAAGTAAATAGCAATCACTTATGTCACAGGTACACAAATGGTATAATGTTAATCACTGAATTCTGTGTTAACACTTTCCTAGTAAATATTTCTAGTATCATTCATACAGCTTCTAAGTGTTAGCTCTTAGACTTGGTTGGGATGATTTTGTCTTGCTGGAACTTGAGCTCTCCGTTTAAAAGTCCCACTTCTAAAATTTATACCTGATAATTAGTTGCAGTCAAAGACCTTTCCTGAAATCAGGGACTTAATAGAGTAGTCTTACTTTCCTTTTAAATTTGATGACAAAATTGCATCAGGTACAGTGGTACTTTGGGTATTTCTGCTTTGCAAGTGGTGGCTATCTATTGATTTTGATCTAAGATTTCTAAAGGCAAAGGAACGAAACCAAACCACTTTTAAAAAAGGCTTTTATTATTCTTTTGGAAACATGATTTCTTTGTGTTCATTCAAAACAGTGAGCTTTTAAATTCTTTTTATCTGCCACTGCTTTATACTTAATGCATGCTTATGATACTCTGAGGGTTTGTTTGTGAGTAATGAGAAATTCTCTCAGAGTCCCTCATGCATTCTGCATTCATTTCAGAGCAAACTTCAGGTTTAATGAACCAAATGCTTCCAGAAAATTTTGGAAAGAAATATTTGAGTGGTCACAGATTTCTACTGCTATGGAGTATTTTTGAGGACAGTGTAAAATATTTACATTTAGACCAACTTCAAATCAGTTGACCTTGGTTGTTTGGTTTTTGACTCTGCTGCTTTTATTGGTTTTCAATGAGTGTCAATGACCAACACATACAGGACCGAGCCTATGTTATCACACATTTACCTAAAGTGACTGGGCACTTCTGAAAATGTCAGTAATAACCTTCTTGTTCCACGGTCCTGTTTTCCATTGGTGTGGATACTACTGCTTAACCTGGCTCGCAACTATCCTTTGGAACTTTAAAGCTGTAAAGCAGATTAGTTTCACAAGTGAAAGATGGTATTGTGTACAATTACACTACTGGCTTTTGTTTGCCTGTACATATTTGACTAAATTTGACAGTCAAGCCAAGCGAGGATCTGGAGGTACATCTTTAAAGTGTTGAAAGAGTCTTGCTGTTCTTCTAATGTGGCAAATGGAGAACAATTTTAAAATTGCCAGGTAGATGCTGTCCGAGTTCAGTAAAAAGCTAATTCATTGTAACTGCCAAAGGGTATCTGTTCCTTCGGGTTTAGTGTAGGAATGAAACTTTGACATAACTTGTTTCTTGATATGCACCTTCCAATGTGTTAACTTCTCAGTGTTTAGAAAAAATACATGGTAAGCATTTTTATGTGATAAATATTTGATAATGTTCACGCTTGTTTTGGTCATGTCTCCTCTTAATCTAATTCCTTGGGTAATGCAGGATTCCCTTCAAGAAGTTTAGAGAATTGAGGACTTATCTCTAGTTAGTTACTAAGGCTGTTTGTATTCTGCAGTGATACTTGACTCTGCAGATATAGGTAGTGAAACATGCCAGATATGAATGTAATCTGACATTAATAAAATCCTTCCTGTACATCTCGTATCAGCTGAGAATTTTGAACCATATCATGCATGTTAGATAAGCCAAATAGGAAAAGTATTCCTTATAGAACTAAGAAAATACCTTGTTTGAAAGAGTAACTTGGAGAAAAGGTAAGATGAACTCTGAAGATCAAAACTTGGGTGTATTTTCTATAATATCAATTTCAAATCACAAGAATATTTAGTATTTATATAGATGCAGTCACTACTGTTTGGGATGCCCTGGTTTAAGAAAAGCTGTCTCTTTTGCTGCTTATTTGAAACAATTGCAAAGTTTCTCATCTTACAGTGTTTCTAATTGCTTCTACAATAATTTTCTGGCTACATTCTTTAACATTTAAGATGTATTTTCAAGTAAAGAATAAATGGTCATTAGTCATTCTTTGAGAGTAATTTTTGTCTAAATCTGACTTGGTCCTCTTGGTAGAGGCTGAGTACCTGATTCCAACTCTTTAGTGGTTCTTAGGTTCAGTTTTAAATCATTTTTGAGTGTTCGCTTTTCTCTTTGCAGTGGCATAAGCAATCCTGAATACAAAATATCCTCTTTTTGAATCTCTTATATATGGACATTACTTATGAGTGCATATGAAAGTATGTTGTAAATGTGAGTGTGCCTACTTGCTGACTTGCCATCCCACAGTGTTGAAGCAATGCATTATGTGCTCTGTACTAGGGATTCTTCAGTCAAAAAGTTCCATTCAGTCATGTTGTGTGACATGCCCAGTCCTAATGACACACCACAAAATCTAATGCAGAAAAGGCTGGAACAGAAGTAGGTAGAAACACATTCTTTGGAGGCAGTAAGAAGTAGGTAAAACTGCATTCTTTCCAGTTGGAGGATGCTTGGAAGGGCAACCACTATTATTAAAACTGGTCAGAGCTTAGAGTTGTGGAATACGCCTTTCTCCTCTTCTGCAGAACAGAAAAGGACTAAGTAGTTTAGATACTTAAGAAGCACTCTTCACAGCTCTCTGCCCAAAAAGGACATGGAAGTGTTGGAAGAAGTCCAGAGGAGGGCCATGAGGATGATCAGAGGGCTGGAGCACCTTCCCTATGAATATAGGATGAGAGAGTTGGGGCTGTTCAGCCTGGAAAAGAGAAGGCTGCATGGAGACCTCATAGCAACCTTCCAGTATCTGAAGGGGGCCTATAGGGATGCTGGGGAGGGACT
>JASSUY010029206.1:16115-29649 GCA_032466535.1 Forpus xanthops
AATGGGTTGCCCAGGGAAGTTGTGAATGCTCCATCGCTGGCAGTGTTCAAGGCCAGGTTGGACAGAGCCTTGGGTGGAAGGGTTTAGTGTGAGGTGTCCCTGCCCGTGGCAGGGGGATTGGAACTCGATGATCTTAAGGTCCTTTCCAACCCTAACTATTCTATGATTCTATGATTCTGTGATTTGGAGGGAAGGGTCATCTTTGAATCAGTGTCCTAGCTTTCCACTGCACTAAGGTTTTTGCTTGCTGGGAGTTTCAAAGAGACCATTTTATTGAGGATTTAGAATTACAGACACAGACTGCATTTGTCTCTGCTGTGAGGTCCATGCTTGCTTTGGAGAGCAATTTGTAGTGCTAGTGTGTATATCATGGTAAGATCAACTATTTTAAATACAAGGAAAAAAGGAAGTAAGCCTTATTTGGCTTTGTTGTGAGCAAACTTTTTTATTTGTTTATGTGATTGTTTGGGTGAATAGGCAATCATCTGGCTACACATCATCACAAATCAGGAATAGCTTCCTGGCTCTTAGTACTTTCCAGTTTACTCCTTCATAAGCCGTGTTCTTACATGACCTTTTCATAGTCTTGAACACAGACGTTTCTACGCAGACAGGCTTGCTATTGTGTATATTATATATCCCCTATGGAAAAGCAAAGGAAAAATTGAAAGGGAGAATTCTCACTCAGTTCTCAGCACCTTTAATAAACCTCATCAGTCATGGTGCTGAAGGAACTGTAAACAGAACTAGCCATCTTTTTACATGATTTTGCCTTTGTCATTAGCAATAGATAACGTTAACAAAATGAGTGTCTTGCAGACCTGCTCTTTACTGTGTCTCTGAAAGAATTGGAAGCCAGTTAATGTACGTGTGCTGCACATCTTCCATTGATATTTCTATCAATAACTAATCTCCATTATTTACTTTCAGTTCTTTTTTTACTAATGCTTTTAAAATTGTATTGTCTAATAATTTCATTTTTACATTTTGAAGGATTATCTGCATAAACTACATATTGAATTCCAAAACTGTATCCCATAAATAAGTACAGATGTTACCGGTGTGTTTTATCCTTCAATAATTGTTCATGTATGCCACAAGGTACTGAATGTTTCAGCACCTAATAAGAGCAGATTGAACTCAGAATGTGTTAGAAACTACTTCCTTCATTATGCACACTCTGCAGTCAGTAGCTTATTTTTAACATAGTAGTCGTCTGTGTAGTAAACTAGAGCCTGGAGTTTTGGCCAACCAAAGTAAAATTATAAGTAAGCTTTTTTTTTTTTAATTATAAGAAAGATTCATTTCTTTCCAGTATGTGGGGAAAATGGTTTAGTGTTCCTCAGTTTCTGACTGTGGTAGAGTGAAAAGGCACATCTCCTTTGGTCAATGCAGTGAATCCTTAGGTGTTCAGTGTAATTACATCCTGTGCTTTGCTCCCACTTAAGGGTTTTTCCATCAGCAATGTGCTACTTTTTCCCTAAGTTAACTAAAAATAAATAAATAGAAGAAATTAATCTTGATTTACAAATGGTTTTGCTAATTCCTGATATTTGAAGCCACCGGATTCCTACCAAAGCATCCGTGGGATCTCGGGTTCTTTCAGTCTTCCTCTCCATAAAGGGGGAGGAGGAACAAGGGGTGGAAATTGCTGGTAACTGTGCATTTGGGTTTTAAAAGAAAACTCAGATCTGTAGGAGACATTTGGCGACACATTTTCATCTCTTTGGTGCAGATGAGGCACTCTTTTGCAATAGTTTGACATTTCAGTAATTCCTGCAGTTAGGTATATAAGGAGACTAATCTACCTCTCTACTGCGTCTGTTATATTTTATCTCTGTTCTTGCCATTTTTCTTTATGTGAGGCTACATTTAGATTGGATTCTCACTCTTTCAAGGTAACATAATTCAGAAATCCTGTTTTTCAAATTAGCTTTCACACTAATAAATTTTGAAGTTGACTTCAGAACTGACCTTCTCCTTTTAAGTCATTTCTCCCCTTTCAGGTTTCTGGTGGAGTTATGGTCTCAGGGCTGAGCTTTTAGAAGTTAATGTGAAGAATGGTGCATACTTTGTGATAGCTAAGGAAAACGCAATAAAATACAGACAAATGATTTTCTGCTTGAAAGTTTTTTGCAGCTATGCCACAGACTGAAAGTCAAACCTGATGGTGATCATTTGCATGTTGATTAACTTCAACAAGAATTTACAGCAATTAGTTCCAGTTTGCTATAGAGCCTTCCCTGCGTCATAAATCCCTTGGGATTTGCTGAACATCCTGAACAACGGCGCCAAGATTTACATTACTTTTCTTCACTTTTTTTTTCCCCCCTCTCACAGCAGTTTAATGACAAGTTCTTGTTCATCTGATGACATCGATCAGGAAGAAATCCAGCTCGCTTTACAGGCTGCTAAAATTGCCACGCGAGAAAAGATCAGATCCAGATTTCATGGCAGTAATGACCTTATTCACCGCCTTTTTGTCTGTATCTCAGGTATGAGAGTTGCCTTTTGTTCTGAATATAAAGACTTAATCTTTCTTTCTTTTTTTTTCTTTTTTTGCTGCACATAAAGTTATGATAGAATGCACTAGAGATGACCGTGCAGGAAAAATGGTTTAGGGCCTTACTTGCAGATGGTCTAGAAAGACTTGTTGCTTGACGGGAACTTACAGAATCAGAAATGCGGACATCTTAAATCTGTAGTTATGAAGAGTTAGGGTGTGCAACAGGTTTGACTTTGAAGTGCTTCCTTTTTCTTGGTGATGCCCTATGTGTTCAAGGGAAAGAAAGGCAAAAAGAATCACTCAGCGTTTCCTAGCAAAATACAAGGAAGATATGTATCAAACTGTAATTAGCATGAATGCCAGAATGTAACTTTGCCATTGGGAAAAATTAGTTTAAATGTTTAATTTTTCTTCATAACATGAGTAAATTGTCCCCTCAAATATAAGGCCATTACTGATAGCAGCAGGCAAATTTAGTACTTTTTTTAAGGCTTGTGTAATAGTCTAGTAATGGTTCATCTGCTTTCTCAAACTCCTAAGGTGTTGCTGACCAGCTGCAGACAAACTATGCTAGTGATCTAAGAAGTATTTTAAAGACCTTGTTTGAAGTTATGGCAACCAAACCTGAAACAGAAGACAAGGAAAAGCAAAAGAAAGGTAAAGACATATAAACATTTGTTTTCTGTAGTGAATTTTTGCTTAAAGTTAGCAGACAAGCCTCTGATCCAACCCAACTCTGCAGTCAAGTAATGCACAACATGAATGACAGTCCTCTATTATTTGTGGTTGAAACTTCCACATTTTTATGGTAGCAGGATGCCATGATGTGAAAAGAGACTGAAATTTTTTATTGGCAGGAAAAAATAGAGTTAGGCAGAATTGTTAAAGAGAGCATCAAAGAGCTCCTGAATGTTCAAATGAGAGTAATAAAAAGCCTGGAGCTGTAAAAATTTATCACTAGGAAATATATGTTAGTCAATAGTACTTGCTTGGAATAATTCTAATGGATGAACTATTACATTAAAATTGAAGGTGTTGGCAAAAGTAAGCATAAACCAAATGACAGCATAAATAAAAGTCAGGGGCTCTTGTCATTCATCTGTGGAAGAAGTTTCTCTTCAGGATATGCATGTGTGTGATTCACATGGGGAATCTCTAATTGTTCTCATAAGCTGTTCTTTATAAGGGATCCAAGTTAAGAATTGGGAAATAAAATACAGGATGCAGCTAAACTGATAGAATTTAGAGGTCTGTGTGTCCCGTAATAACAACATCTTTCATTTCTATTGTCATGCCAAAGAAAAGCAGCAGAGACTTTTATATCACTCTGTATCAGTGTAAAAAAAAAAAAGAAAAAAGGCAAGTCTAAGAAGGTGCATATGGATGCTGCTGTATCTCATCCAGATGTCCTAACATGAATGCTTTAAGTGCAAATTGGAAAAATAAGAACTCAAGTACTTCTCGGTTTGTTTTACAGTTAATCAGGGTTTAAGGAGTGCTGCACTGGAAGACTGTGCTTTATGTCAAGAAAGTATTTCATCCTCAGAACTTGCAGCAAAAGCCAGAGATGGGGATTTTGAAGGTACTTTCTTTTTTTCTGAGAAGTAAAATTGGACAAGTGATGTATATACATAAAAAAAAAAATCATTAAAATTAAAAGAAAACGCAATGTTTGGCTCTGGGAAGTGACCATAAACTGTTGTCACAGTATGGTTTAGAGACAAAGTCAAATGATAAACTTGAGCATGTTTCAGATTTTTTCGAGCAGCCTCATGACACTCTGATCTGCAAACTGTCATATCCACTATGAATTCCTTTGTATCAATAGAGAAAGTTCTGTGTAGAAAAGGCTTTATACAGTGCATGGTATTACATCTGACAAGTTTGAGGTCTCTGTAAGATGCAAAACCTTAAGAAAGGTCCTCTCAGCCAAATCGAAAGAGTTCTTCGTGTCATTTGCTATATGTGGATTTTTTTTCCCCATGGTAGAAGTACCTCTCATGTTTCCTTCACTTTGTGTTTGATCAAAATATTTTGGCTAATATTTTCATATTCTTCACCATTTTACTTCAATGAAAAACCTAGTTTTAGGTAAGTTAGCTGAGGTTACTCCAGTCTCACTGAATACATGTTAAAAGTGAAGCACATATGTTAAGTCTCAAAGTTTTGATCAAGATTGAAGCAATTCTGAGAGCTCAAAGGTTTTGTTTCTCTGGTTTTTGATCTGAGCTGTTGCAGGAGTGCTTAGGAGTCAGTTATGGACTATAGCCCTGGTATGGTCAATGTATAAAAAAAATGGGATTAAAATGTATCAGAGCACTTACAGCCAAAGAATAAGAAAAAAGGAAGTAGATGTATGTGATGGAGCAAACAAAAAAGCAATCACCTTGGATCTTCAGGGCTAAGTGGTGGTTTCAGCACACCAGGAGTCCAATTATCAGACCTGCGGTATTTCTGTGGTCAAGTGAGAAATACAAGAAAACCATCAACTGTGAAACTGTGTCTGAGCTTCCCAGAAATTCAAGTGTGCACTAATTTCCCTGTGCTTTAAAACTTTGATCTACTGTTGTCTATTTGTCCACATACACTATTATTCCTCCAGCGAGAGGTTTTGAATGCAGGATAACTGAGAACTGAATGGTAAGCAGTCTCTTGCCTGGAAGGACGGAGTGGGAGGGTGACCCACAGAAATGCTGGTTCATGTCATTTGTAATAAAGATCAGAAATCATGGGTCAGGGGAAGCTCTTCAAGATTAGGTTTTAGAATAATGCTACGTATGTTGTGCTTATGAAAACAGCATGGTTTGTTTGCTCACCCTTTATCTGAAGCTGCAGGCTGAAGGATCTCTGATCTGTTTTGAACAGCAGAGCTAATTTATGTATAATGCAGTGTAGAAATATCCTCTCTTCTGGAGGAAGATGATTTGGTGGCTGTTAAAGAGCTATTCAGTAGTCATTTTAATTGATTTTTCCATTGTGTCATAATTCAGAATGTCACAGAAGGTACCGTAAAGAACAAATCTTTAAGCAAAATCCTTACCACATATAGGCTATATTAGAAAAGAACAGAAGGGATTATTAATTCTCTACCATTTTAGTTCATATTCTTTTGGTATGGATTGATGCCTGATGCTGTCAGTGAATTTGACTCTCAGAACTTTAAAGCAAGGTGTTCTGAACTACAGGATGCTGAATAACTTTCTCACAGTGGATGTACATTTTGTCAAGTCAGTCTTCAATTCCCTAACATCTTTCTCAGCTCTTCATGGCATCTGCTACTGTCATGAGAAAGGCTTCATGTTTAGAGAAGTGTAGCCTATGGCTTACAATGTTTGTCTATTGAAATAGAGTACAACAGTCTGGGTGCTTAAGTGGTGTTACGGCCACATAGGAGTGTGGTAAAGGGCAGTCTAGATTTACAAAGGCCCCTGCAGCACACAGTCTGTATCAGTTATGTCCCTAAGCAAATGGTGAAACCCAACTTGTACTATTAATAGCATATGTAGGTAACTACAGTAAAACCAGTCCCCTGCTTGCAGGTGTTTCATGTATGCCTGCATGATGGAAAGCAGGGCTTTGTGGCGTAACCAAGTCCCTTTTGAATAAGTAGACATGGATGCCAGAACAAGCTTGGCTGCCTTGGCACAATGTTTTCCCATGCTGTAACACAACCTCTAAACAAAACCATTTAGCCAGTGCGCCTGCAGGTCCTCTGGTTTTGATATCCATGCCTGATCACTGGGAAGTCTGAATCAATCTCCTTGCAGACTCTTCACTAGGAGTCTTAGTTGGCTTGTTTGTAAGTAGTTATGCTGTGACTATGTCCATGTGCAAATCAGTACAGCTCCTCTGACCATGTAAACTGATTCATGTAGTCTCACTACACTAGTAAGACTCTTACTTAGCCTTACAATTTGGTGATGGACAGGAATTTTCTGTGTCACAGAGAGGCACAGGGTGCTGAGGACCATGGCATTGAGCTTCACCCTCCAAAACAAACCATAGAAGGTCTACGAAAAGAGGTGTCTGAAGTGGGTCAATTTGAATTTGCGGAACCTATAGAAACACCCCATCTGTCCACTCACCCCCAGTACATTCCAGGCCCCTGTCCCTTCAGGTCACAAGTTGTCATTGCTGGCAATACTGTACAGGCTTTTCCTACTGAGGGATGCAGTGAAAGCTAATGGGATACATGGTTTTGCTGTCCTTAATGCAGCCAGTGTGAGGCATAAACTTAGAGCAGTATTTTAACCTCAGCAGCCATGTGTTTTTCCCCATTATGTCACCTGCTCACTTACCTCATTTTTGCTGGCGACTGTGGAAGCTGTCGTGGTTTGAGCCCAGTTGGCAACTCAACCAAACAGCCGCTCGCTCACTCCCCTCTCCTTCCTCCCCCCCCCCAACTCCCGGAGGGATGGGGAGGGGAACAAAAAGAATGTAACTCCCATGAGTTGAGATAAGAACAGCCCAGTAACTATGGTATAACACAAATCACTGCTGCTACCACCAATAATAATAATGATAAGGGAAACAACAAGGGAAGAGAATACAACCACTCATCACCCGCCGACCAATACCCAGCCTGATCAAGCAGTGATCTAGCCCTTCTGGGTAACTGCTCCCAGTTTATATAGTGGGCATGATGTGCTGTGGTATGGAATATGTGTTTGCTCAGTTTGGGTCAGATGTTCTGTCTCTGCTTCCTCCCAGCTTCCCCTCCTCCCTGGCAGAGCATGAGACTAAGAAAGTCCTTGGTCAGAGTAAACATTACTGAGCAGCAACTAAACACATCAGTGTTATCACCACTGTTCCCAGGCTGAAAGTCAAAAACACAGCACTGCACCAGCTGCTAAGGAGAAAAATGACTGCTACTGCTGAACCCAAGACACAAGCAAAAGCTCATGTTATTGGGTGATGTTTGTATGCAGGTGGAAGATGTCTGGTGGTTAAGGCAGCCTTTGCTGCCTGAGCATTGTACCCTATTTCCCGCAGCAAGCCTGATAGGTTTGTCCTTCAGACCAAATCTAGGCACAGGCCACTGATGGGAGTACACAGTTGCCACCATAAAAGGAGTCAGCTCAAAGTCTGAGTGTTGCACCAAAATTAGTTATATCATTTTTGGTGCATCATTTCTAGACTTCATTCAATGATTTTGACTGTAAGTAAAGCCAATTTAAAGCAAATTAACACATCAGTAGCTCCTCTGTTCTGCCATTAAGGCAGAACAGGAGCATGCATCAAATTAAGAAGGTCCGACAAGTGACCTGCCAGGAAAGCATTTTCCAATTATCAAAGAAATGCCTCTTACCAAAAGTGCTGAATATTTAGACTGCATACAATAAATGGTAATTAAAAAAAGGGAAGCTCAGCAACCTGAAAAAACAAATGAATAGTTTTAAAATTCTACTGAAGGTTCCCACCTCTACTCAGATTATGAAGATGAATCACTTGGCTTTGTCAGATTTCTCATTCATATTGTACATAAAACCCACCAGCTGGTCTGCGTTGTAAAACCAATATGAATGTTTACTGGGAGACAACTGACATGGGCAAGGGTGTAAGAGTTAAACCTTGTGACCTTCTGAAGGTTAAAATACAATAAACTATAGATAAATTGGCATCCCAAATCAAAAGCATTTTTGAGAGTGCAGATGAGCCTGTGATGTATGCGTTCATCTGTGCTGTCCTTGTGCTCTAGGACTTCTTTGAGGAAGCATATGTGTTTGTATTTCTGCCGTTTATGTGCCTGGTGTCATGTCTCTAACCCCAGCACAAGACTTACTTTATATTTGCCAACAGGTTCCTGTATATGTGCACAGATACGCATGCACAGAGTGGCTTTTTTTTTGGTTTTGATAAGAGGTTTTATGTATCTGTTTCTTTATCAATTTGTAAATGTGATCAAGCGTAAGTCCCTGCTCACCATATTTGGGAGCATTATGTTTATCTTTGTGAGCTTGATGATTTTTTAACAGTGAAATTAGGGGTTTGACCATACATGTGTTTTAGGGTAATCTATTACTCGGGAAGATTTGTCTGTTGCCACTGCAGGAAGCTGAATGTTTTTAATGGTGAATGTCTTGCAGATGGACTAAGAAAGTGATTGACTTCTTGTCTAAGAGTAAGCATCAGAAGATTTTCTCAAAGAAAACCAGAAAGCATTATGAAGCTGTTGGTGCTCTGTGAAAATACTTGCTGTAGCTTCTTGGTTCTCTCTGCAACCGTACATTCATCTTCACTCCTTATCCCTCTAATATCTATACAGAACTGCCTTGCTTGCTACCACCTCGTTATAACTCCAGCCATAATGGATTTGCTGTGGCTGCCAGTACAAATACCTGTTTGTGCCAAATGGTGTTAGGATCTGTTCGCCGCACAACAGGATGCTCTTTCTCCTTGATCCCTTTCCATATCATAATATTCCAGCCCACCCACCCTAGTCTAGTCACAGATCCTCTCTGCTCACCTCTCAGCAGCACAAGTATAATTCAGTAATTTATATTCACAAGGCTAAGGCTCTTATTGCGATAAGAAGTCACAGGGTCAAAAAAACCTACCCATGCTACGGTACGTGCAGAATCTGATCACGGTGACTCTAGAATTAGCTGTCAACTCTAGCTGAATACTTCAGGGTTTTTTTTTTCCTGCTATATATGCCAGTGGCTAATCTATTATTTATAATGATGACCAGCAGCACGTCCTCAATGAAAGAAGTTAAATTGTTGTACAGTTCAATGGCCAAACCTATTCTGTCCATGTAAGTTTTTACTCTTTCCTTACTCAGGAGCTCTGCTCACTCTGCAAGGGAAGAATCTAGCATCCAGTTTTCTATATTGAGGCAATGTTTTCCCATCAACTGGACATATTGAATCATGCATGTAAACTTACCAAATTTTGATAAGGTTTTAGGTTGTATTGCATTCATTTGATCTGATTTGCTTTTTAAGAACTTTCTCAGAGTACTGTACTTTTACTGTAGAGCACAGGTTTATTCAGCTCCACAATAACACAACTGGGATTTTGATAAGGTTTGAATTATTCTGGCTTGAAAATACATATATTGACTTTTCTTCTGGTATATAGAATGTAGGGCTGCATTATCAGCTTGTTTCTGGTTTATATTGGTTTGTAGCTCTTACAGAGAAAGACCCCTGGTAATGTTTGTATGGAAGATCCACATTTCCAATCCCTCTGATTTGAAGTGAAGATTTGAATGATATCCCAGTCAGTGTTTTCTGTCTTAGTTGTGCCATTTTACATCAATAATTATTTTGGCCAAAGAATGAGCTGCTCAATATGTACTTGTACAGAACTGACACAGGACACTCATTCAAGGTTGTATTGTATCAGAGCAGATACATGAGCTCAAGTCTGCAGAGCTCCGTACTTTGGTGAAACCTTCCTAGATTTGCACAGGAGCTCCATGCTAAGAAAACTGTCTGGTAAAAGCTATACTTAAAGCTATTAAGTCTGTGCCTATTTTCTTCCTCACCCTTGAAATTTTCATCAAACAATATTTTTGAAGCAGAAAATTTATTTTTATTGAAAAACTTCAAGCCAGCTGTGCTCAACACTGAATCCACTGTGCAGGGGTAGATTACTTTGCTACAATTGCCTCCTCGGAATCTTACAGGAAAGTCAGATTAACCAGAATGACATGTGGAAAATTGTGTGATAAGGGGCAAAAAGGTTCATCTTACTGTAGCAGTTGAAGTGAGAGGTAAAGTCACATCACCTGAGCTCTCTACTTTCTATACTTAAAACTCTGAGAATTCCTGCTTTCATCAGAAGAGCTCCAGCAAACCCATCTGACCTTTTCTGCAGCTGTGAGGGTAATGTGCTTTGACATCTGTAGCAGTGTAAGTTCCACAGGCTGCTGAACAGCCCTCTTCAGGTTAGTCTGGTAAAAACATAATCAGGGTTATGATTGAAGTGCACTAAAATCTAATGCACATCGATGCAGGAGGAACTATCTTCATTAGGAATATTTGATCAAAACAGAAGATGCAGAAAGGGTCTTTTCTGTCTGTTGTCAGGCAGCAGTGCACAAGCTTAGGGTTTTATAGATGCTCTTCATCAGCTATCAGTGCTGTACATGTTCTCTGATTTGTTTTGTACCAGAGTCTAGATTTGCTATATTAAACTTTCTGCAACCTCCTACAACTGTAGGGATTGTGTCCTCCTCACCTGAGTTTCTTGTTTCTCAGCACCGTTGAATGAACTTAAGCTTTCTGGTCTAATGTTGTTTCAGTCAACACTGTTGATGGACCTGAATCCAGGCTCTCTTCTTCTTGTGCTCTGGGGCACTGAGATGTTCTCCTTGGTTTTCGTAGGATTAGATGAAGCAGCAATGGGTCTATTGCACATATTTAACATTAATTCACACATGCTTTTTAACAGTTTACAATACCTCGTGATTTTTAATCACTATTATGGGTGTTTTAAGGCTCCAGCATCTTGGATTTATGTGAGATTTTTAGCTTTTTAAAGAGAACTTTTTCAGCTAATGAGGTTGCATAGACATGTAAAGGTGAATTGTAAAAACTACAGCGTAAAACAAATAAAAAAAGACCATAAAATTCCATACTTTATGAGGGATCATAATGCCAGACTTTTTTAATAGTTAAGAGTTGGGAATACTGCTTCTCCTTTTAAAATGTGTTTTTTTTAGTCTTCGCCCTATTTAATTTTATCTTGTGCCTTTTCCTTCCTCTAATCCTCTCTTATTCACTTAAATACTTTTTCTTTTCCTTTCTCTGACTTTTTTCCTTTACATGCTTTTAATGTTTCTTCCTAAAATTTATTTCTGTAGTCTTTCTGTCTCATTAATCCTTTCCCTCCATTCCTCCTCCTCTTTGATGTTTGTGCAATGGTCTTCATCCTTTTCCCAGCAGACTCCTCTTAACTCGCATTGCATGATAAAGCAGTGGGCCAGTTCTCCCACAAACAAGGTTTTCCCTCTATTCCTTGAACAAATCCCTGAAGCACAGGCAGATAGTGCTGCAGAGACTGAATGTTTCCATTTGCTGCTGCATGAAGAGCTAATGGAGCAGCATAGCCCGGGAAAGAACTATAACATAAAAAGCCTACGGGTGCAATGCTGCTGCCCTGCTTCCAGCATGTCTTCAGGCTCATGCTAAGGGTTTAATTTGTAACTCACTCTGCTCTGTGTATTGAAGCTTTACCCCTCATGAGACTGCTCTTCAGAGAGTATCTCAAAAACCTGTTCTATAAAAAGCCTGATGACTCAATCATTAGTATATGTTAAGTCAGAAGAGCTGCTCCCAAGGTTGCGTGAGATGAGGCTTGTGAAGGGGACCAAAGGGTGAGATTCTGTTGCCACTGGGGCTTTCATAGGCTCAGAGAGACCGAATCGTTCAGGGCTTCATCGTTCTTGCCAATGTGAACACACTGGCTCCAGCCAGGGTTGCGTTTAATTTCCAAGTGCATTCTCTCAAATTGATGTCTCTGTGTTTGTATTCAGTGTAAGGATGTTTTCAGTCATGACTGGAAGCAAAGGCATAGGGGCTAATGGCCCAAAGTTTCTTATTTTGAATGCTATTTCAAGGCTGCACTGCTGTATGATTTTTGGGCAAGATGTTTCTCTCCTGATTTCTCCCGACACGCTTAGTGACTGTAGCTGGGTGATGAGGAGCAAAGCAATTAACGTTTGTGCAGCGTTTTGAATGTTAAAAGATGTTATATAACTAAGTGTTACTATTTGGGGGTGTGCTGCAGTGCAGCAGATCTTGGTGACAGCAATTGGAATGCTAGGAGGGCACTAAAACCCAGAACCAGCAGGGTTACAGGGCTGGTCATGTAGCCCTGTTAAAGCGCCTTATGTTGTTGACTCACTGTCTGGGGCAACACATGCCCTTTAGCTCACTCCACTGATGTATTCATTTAGTGAATCAGATGACATGACACCACCGTGGAGGTGGAGAGAGTCTCTTTAATGTGGGAGAACGTTCTACAGGGAGGGTTATACTGTTTTATACCTTGAGTACCACTGACTGTGAATTTTTTTTAAATGCAATTATAAATACAGTTTGCTGATTAATTCATCTGGCAGTCAAGTAATTCTGTAACCATGAACTATGAACTATGTGTTATAGGATTAGCGTAAGGTTGTTATTTATCAAAATACATTTGCTGTTTCTCACAGGGGGTGCAGTTTTTATTTAGCACTGGAGGTAAACCCATGCAAGGTCAATTAAATAATTTTTTTCAACATAGCACTTCAAAGGCAATAGCAGAATTAAAAATAAAACAAAGCCCAAATGGTAAATACCTGAGTAGAAAGATGCTTTCTACTGAGTTCCAGAGTCTTTGTGATGGAGTTGTGTTTGCTTATGATGAGTCTGGACTAATTGACATCTAAGAGAAGGAGTGCTTAAGGTACTGGCTGCTGCAGAAGTTGCAGTTCATATTGGCGTGTTGCAGGGCCTGTGTTTTGTGTCTTTCCTGTGAATATTCAAATGAGGAACTAGGTAAAGATGAACATGGTAGCCCACATGATAACACAGTTGGTAAAGCATCAGTAGCGAAGTAAGCATCTTACCAAACCTGCTTCCGTCAGCTCTGCATTCATCTGGGAGGGAGACCCGATAGCATAGAGTTTGAATAACTTCCTGATTTTTGCTCTCTTAATTAGTAAGTATCACTGGGATAGTTAAATCCCTGAAAAAATAATCAAGGCTAAGTAGTCTAACAGCACGTTTTAAGCAGGAATATCAATATTGTCTCAGTTATTGTGTTTAGTTTATATGTGATAACCCAAGGAACTTCCTGGATGGAGAACATGGAGATGCTTCAAAGTCATTGGGTTTGCCATGGTTTCAGACCAGACTCCTGTGAATCAGGAAAGCTTTCAAAATCAACATCCTACACTAGTATTAGGAATAAGTTTCACTAGTTCTGGTGTCCTCAACATAAAAAGGACATGGAACTTTTGGAACAAGTGCAGAGGAGGGCCATGAGGATGATCAGGGGACTGGAGCACCTCCCCTATGAAGACAGGATGAGAGA
>JASSUY010029209.1:0-16287 GCA_032466535.1 Forpus xanthops
CTTGCTGAGGGCGCACTCAATCCCACTGTCCATGTCACTGACAAAGATGTTGAACAAGACTAGTCCCAACACCGATCTCTGAGGGACACTACTGGTCTCCAGCTGGCCATTGAGCACAACTCTGAGTGCAGCCATCCAGCCGTTCTTTATTCACCAAGTGGTCCACAATGTGACCTTAATGCACATATAGAGAACAAGCATTTCCCATGTGCTTCATCCTTTCCACCAGTTATACAAGCTTAAGTCTCTTCTCATGGGAGAGGATCTCTTTCCCCCACTCATCTTAGCAGCCCACTCTGCCCATCTGATTCCATTTCCAATTCTTCTTAACATGGCTGACAAGAATTATACGTCATTTTCTAGATGAGATTTCCTAGTGCTCATAAATTACTGACAGGGGTTAGTTTTGCAAAAGCACAAATGGGAACAGACTTGCTCAAGCATTCAACAGCAGCGAAGATACCCCTTTACCTGGGCTGAGGATTACTTATTGGCACGGTGATGCCTGAATGAGGCTGCTAAGCAGACACTGACAGCAACACAGGACTGGCCAAGGCATAAAAGTGCTTACATTTGTCTGGCTACAGACCACTAAAAAGGAAAAAAAAATACTGAAATCAGCGATGGCAAGATAAGTTATCTCCTTGCTGGTGCACACACATGCTAAATATCAGAAACCACTTGCAATCCCACAGCAGGTATTCTGAAATACAAAAATAACTAACAAGACAAAGGGGCTGGACCAGACCTTGAGCGAAGACACATGATTATAACCCTGGGTTTCGTCTGGAAGAAAGCCTTACCAAACTGATTACTACAGTGGCTCAATGACATCTGCACTCCAAGTCCCTCGGGATGTATCACTGATCTCTGGGAGATGCTAAATACCCTGAGCTGCAAGAGAACTGTAGCCCTTTTCCAGACATTGCTTTGTCCCAGTGTCAGAAGCTGACATGATCTGCTTCCAACCATCTTGCACGGTCTTGTTCCAACAACCTCTTACTAATGAGAGAAAATCCCGTTTCACCAAGTGCTGTCATAGCTTTACTTGAGCTCAGGTTCTTCACAGCTGCTTCAGGAACAAATGAAATACAGCCCCAACTAAGCAAATGTAATAAAAATCTAATGTAACTTGTAAGCTGAAATCTTTCTCTGTAACCCAGACAACAGTATCAATATTCAGCAAGGAGAATTCAATAGAAGGAAAGCTCAGATGCACTCTGGAGATGTGTCCCAAAAGTCAGATTTTTCTGAGAGTAAATGACTGCAATGAGTTTCTACCAACATAGTTTAAGACAGGGGAAATTTCTTTAGAAATCAGTGATTTAAAGCAAAATGTGCCTTGAAGATTTGTCCCTCCCACTTGCTCTGCCTTTCCACATACTCCCCAAAGTAAAAGAGAAGAAAATTTTATTCTGAGACAGAAAATATCCAACATATACAAAATACACCCTTACACAGATACACACATACATAAAATACACCCTTACATAGATACACACATACATAAAATACACTCTTACGTAGATACACACATACACAAAATACACCCTTACGTAGATACACATATACATAATATACACCCTTACATAGATACACACAGAAACCTGGCTAAAAATAAATGCATAAATTCCAGATCAGAAAAAAGTCTCAAAATATTAAATCCACAACCCTTAAACCGAAGGGGGAAAGAGATAATTGTTTCTAAAAAAAAAAACAAAGTATTTGAGAAAGGGACCTGCAGAATTTGAAGAGAAACTTGGAAATGCCACTGTTCTCTTCACAAAAATAAGCACTGAGGGTATCTGCCAAGGAGACATCTCACTGCCCAGCAGTACACACTGCTTTAAGCTAAACAACCTTGGGTTTGTACATACTTCACAGATATGGCAGAAAGGAGCTATCAGAGAGAGCCACAAAAGCCAGAACACAGACTTGAGGAATAAGGGAGTAACTTCTGCACTCAGGTTATGGTTCCTTGGTGTAGGTTCCTAAACACGTTTCCACATCCCTACAAAAGAGAAAGCAAGGGGAAGATTTAGACTTGGTGCACCTTCATGTTTACAAGCTGGACTTGGTTTGGCACAAACAAAGCCAGCAGGAGCTGACATTGTTGCTGAAGTAACCCATCAGTTTTGGTCCATTTTTCCTGAGCTGCAACTTGCCTTTTACCAATACTGCTGCATGAGCAACCATACAGAAAAACAGACTGGGAAATTGACCCAAATGAATAACAAGCTGTGTTCAGTCACATCAGTCCTGTTCACCTCAGGACCATACAGATTTGTGTGGAAGCAAGGCAAGGGATGGCCTAGGGATTGCAAGGAAGCAGCTTGGAGATGGAAGAAGAACAAGACAACTTGCTTTAGATACTGGAGCAGCTTGAACAGTTTCTGTCACCAGTTCCTCCTGTTACCAGTATCTCTCCTCCTAACGACTCAGCTGCTGTCGTTTGGTCTCCATCTCCTCTAATGCACCCCCAGACACCTTATCCTTCTCTTTCTGCCTCACTTTACCAGTTCCTACACCCTGGATCCATCTCCTTACACAATGTTAACACCCACACTGTTATCTCCTCACCACCTTTTTCCCAGGTTGTCAACATACTTCATCCCAGCTCCCTTCTGTATCTGGTAGCACTTGCAGCTCCTGATCCCCACAGTTTGTAAATCTGGTCTCAGAGCATGTATCTATCCCCTCTAATACCAGGGATCCAGAGTGATACAGTCTTTTGGTCTGGATCAGTGAGGCTGCTACATGGCTTTGCTAGACTGATAGCCAATCTCTCTTTATTCAACACATATGCTGTTTGAGTTGCCATTCCTTAGCCTCGCAGAGGAAATCAAGGCACTATTCATCCTTGCGATAGCTAAGAATATTGCAGAGGAAGAGGACAAAATTTTATAAGTACGATGTTTGTAAAAGATGACCACATGCACTAACTAACCTGCACTACCGGTAGTTTTAAGAATAGGCCAGTGTGATGACTAAAGGCTGCATTTTGAATGAAGGCTCTCAAAGAAAATTGTGGCTACTCAGTGAGCAAGACTGGCTTTATGGGCACACACTGAGGTGGTGCCCAGTCACACAGCAGGGCCTTGCTTGGACCAGCCTCCATATAATTAAAGGCGAAGACAGAGCACCAACCACCACCTCATCAGCTTCTGACTGAAGGATCAAAAGGGGGAAACACTGTTCCTCAGTTTTGCCCTTCAATGCGTAATTTGACTTCACGGATTTTTGGTGGCCAAATTCCCACTGTTTTTGTGACTGCAGAAAATACCAAAGCAAGTAACATCTCAGCCCTATAGGCTTCAAGCTCCTGACTCCCAGCGCAGAGCACGGTGTAGCCCATACCCGACATGGCCTATCTATTGGCACAGCATAATCCCAGAAAGCCATACAGTTTCCTCTTAGCACTAAAATGCCATTGCCATGTTACAGCATTACATACAGCTCTAAAGCATCATACTCCTGGGCCTGTACTAATCTAGGATAAAGAAGAAACTTCCCTTCAGCATGTATTATCACAGAGATGCCAAGCATTTTTCTGAAGCATCTGGTATTTGTCACAAGGTATGGGACTGCACACCTCATTCTTCTGATCCTCCACCACAGTCCCCATCTTGATGCTTTATATTCTCCAAGCCACTAATCACTACAAAGGGAGAAGGGTATGCTCTCATGAGCATTAGCAGAGTGTGGCTTTGCCTCTAGGAGAGGGCCCAGTGGTATATTCTCACTAGCCGGAAAAACATTCTTCCACCCTTACCTGCAATAAGGGGCTCAGAAACAGGAACATACGCAGCTGACAATGCTGCTGATGACAAATGAAGTGAGTAGAATCCATCTTCTTCCTACAGCTATATTAGCTCTGCAGAACTCGCTGGAGCAAACAGTCAATTTTCACAGCAAAGGAAAGAGATTCAAGGACATAACTGGAAAATTGTCTAATGAATAAGAGGGTACTGTGTGCACTAAAGCATTCTACTATGGACAAGCTACATCCATGTGTAAAGCAAAATTTAACATATGGAAAAGGAATCTAGGAACCACGGTACTTGGACTAAATACCCTCCAGTGCCATCACTGCCCTTCCACTACATCTATTACCCATTGTTTCCCTAGACAGTCCTCACCTTTACTACATGTATCACTGGTCTTTTGAATTGGAATGGACTCCAACAAAAAAAATTAAATACAAGCTAAAGAATCCAATTTTTCCCACTCCTTTCACTTTTCTTACTTATTCATCACCCCTAGAGCCAGGATATTTAACTCTTTAAGTTAGATAGCTCTTAGGTTGGTCCCAAATGGCCACTCTCACATTTAGCCCTGGTCATGCACAGCATTGTGGAAAAATCTTTGGCTTCAGACTCCTGGCATGACAAGAAGCAAAATATGGAAGAAATTCTAATACACAGATTCATCACTCCCTTAAAAAGAAATTATCTGGTCCCCTCCCAACAAGAGAAAAAGAAAGAAGCGTGTTCTCTCCAAGTCATTCCTCTCAAGCAGCCTGATGTTCAGTCCAGATTAGTCAGCAAGGTAGATCCAGGCAGTGCGTGTAATTGGAAGGAGCCCAGTTTACTACTGCAGAGAGCTACCTTTGCACAGTGGTTAATTACTACAGAGAGCTTAATGAAGTTTCAAAAGACCAAAACCTTTCTTCCTATCAACAAGGAACTGGGTTTGTTACATGCCACAATTATTTAATTAGATGTGCTCACAAAGCTGGCTTCAGTCTAACCTTTGCATGCTAAAGAACGGTGTATCAATATGCATCTTTGCCTCTGTTGAAAAGAAAGGAGATACTGTCATCATGACCACATCTCTACTCTGCCCTTCACAATGCCATCTGTTTGGAACAAGAAGTCTTAGTGCCATATGTAGCTCTTTTCTTCCCCTTTTCCAAGCAAACACAACAGTTAACAAAATTTAAGCCAAGCTAGTGCTAACGGAGACACACTGACAGCCCCAGAGACCAACAGCCACCAAGTACCTTCATTCTAACAGACTCAGCTTCTCCAGCTGTGTCACATGGCATGTCTGATGCCAGACCTAGAGAAGCAATCTATAAATATTAGAGGGATGTTGGTGCTGAATGCCATTTTTTTCTTTCCCTAAATGCATTTGCAGTTCTGGATCTCCTTTTCTCCTTTCCTTCTTGAAGTGTTTCCTATTTCTTTGAACTACTGGGATAAAATATTCAACTCAATGCATCATTTGCTCACCTTGGCAGCTCCCACCATCAAGAATGATAACAGCACCCATTAGCACTGTAACAGATAAGGATTCCTTTCTACCTTTCCCACTGCAAAGCCTCATCATCAACCCTGCCAAGGGTTTACAATTTGGTGGAAAAAATTAGCTTTTGCCAAAACCCAGCATGCAAGCTTTCAGAAAAGCAATGAAACGGGTTGTTTGGTGGGTTTTTTTTAAGCTGAATTATTTCCATTCAGTCCCATTACAGAAGTTGCAGAAGTAGGAAAAGCAAAGATGCAGGTTCTGATTGCTCCATTTACATTTCTATAACTCACACTCAGCTCTCATTACAAGAAAGAACCCAGCAGCTAGCTCACAATGTGGACTGATGCTTTTGATAACTGATGAAAATCACAAAGCAAGGGAGAGTCTGTATTTATAAGTTCTCTTCGCTGCATAGCATTTGCTTACTTAGATCGTATACGGCACTTTGCTAAACACACAATTTCAGATCACATTGCAGGGTATTTTTCTTTTACCTACAGTCCAGCTTATTAAAACTATACAGGACCTGATGCACTCGTGTTTTAAAGGATCCAGAATTTTCTGGTATATTTTCATTTTGAAAGGAAAATATTATATTCCCTAATGGTTCCTTTCAGTTAGTTACAATTTATTTCCTGCGCAGCTACCTCAGGGGTACAACAATGAAGTGGTTAAATTGACCACAAAAACGATACATGAGGCTTGATCAAAAGGTGAAAAAAATCCCAGCAGTCTTTCATGAAATAGGACCAAAAAATGGTGGGGAAGGAAATGTAATTAGAGAACCTCTGGGGTATACTGCAAAGAGCAAGAAAGAAATTAAAAGCAATAAGTAAAGAGTTGACAATGTCCATTGGAAACCACAAAAATCAGTGTATATTCAGTGCAAACATTAACTACTGCTGGGCTGTCTGGACGGCTATAAGAACAGACAGCCATTATGCATCTGGATCTCACATCATTAGCCTTCCCCCTTTCCTCCTCCTCAAGCCAGCTTCTGAACTAGTTACTCTCCATGGCAGCAGCAGAATCTGGCCGAAGCAGATCATGGGATCCTACTTTCAGATTCCCTACTGGTCAACTGCAAACCCTGCAACATGCTGTTATTATTTCCGGCATTAAAACTAAAAGCCAAAAGCCACTCTTCAGCAGGACAGTGAGTCATAAGTTAAAGCACACAGATGACTGTAAATTGGTTTGTGTTGTTCTTCAAAGCACAGAGTGCTCCTACTTAAAATTGTGTCCTGTATTTCAAACTGTATGTAATCCAGCAAAGGACACTTCCTGGGGTTGCAGCTAGCAATTCCACCCTCTCTTGTGTAAATCTCCTCCCTAAACAGTAGGGTTTATTTCATTGCAAACACCCCAGTTTCACTGCCTTTATCATAGACTTACTACCTGACACAAAGCAAGTGTGTTCGGGGCCATCACTCTTCACTCCTGGGAAGTCCTTTGGGATGCTCACTTTCTGCCCAACAACAGTCATTCCCTGATCACAAGGCTGTTTTGCCTGCCTTCCACTCATGACCTTGGGGCCTTTTCCTATTCAGACTCACAAAATAGTCCCTGTACATGAGGCAGTGATCTACAAGCTTCAGGATCCCAGCATAACCGGCTCCCAGCATCCAGTCATAAAGGTGGAGACCTGACACCAAGGTGATAAGAAAGGAGACAAGAACAGGGAAAACATCTGGTCCTTACTGTTCAGCATTTCCCAGCTGCTCAGCACAGTGTCCCACTTATCACTGAGGTCGTACATGGATTCCTCATGCCTGACACAGGGTAACAGTAGCTGCCAACCCTGTCCAAAGGTCTCTCTCCCTTCTCTGGCCATCTTCTATCCTAGATAGCCAAATATGGCTGAAATCAGCTAACGTATTAAAAAAAAAAATTAAGAATAAAATTAAATAAAAATAATTAGAATTGAAAAAGGCTGAAAAGGAGATTTGAATACCCTATGAGCATATCCCTGGCTTCTGTGTAGTACTCAGAGGCTGTGGACAGTATGAGTTTATGGTCACACTGACAACATCGAAGCCCAAGAAGTTTATGCTTTCACCCACACATTTACTATTTTGAAGCACACAGAGGATTATCTTGCCAGGTAAATCAGTTGAGCCTCTGCAGAGTCAAAACCTCAGGCTCCAGAACACAGGTCTCCAAAATAGACAGATGCATCTATTTCCCCATGTCTGACTTTCATTGTGGCAACCCCACTTGTGGAGACAACTTAATGCAGCAAGACAGCAGCACATACCAGTAACTGCCACTTTAACTCCCAGCATGTTATAGGCAGAAATAACATATTTACAGGTCTAAACCCCAAAAATCCCAAAAAGCCAACAGATTTACCACTGCTGAACCACAACTCGTAGCCAGGGTCCCCAGCAGACTGGGAGAAATTGGCTCAAGGATTCTGGATTTAGTGACCTGTTTTCCCCTGGAAACTGAATAGGCCAAGCAAGCCCCAGTATGAATAAAGCAGCTTTTCTGGGATGCTGAAGGTACATGATGGATAACAGGGAGATAAAAGTTATTTGGGAAAGTGCTGTTTTGCAACAGCATCATGCTGTCATTATCAAATGGATTTCTATGCGTTGTTTTTTCCTATACAAGTTATTACTAGCTGATGTCTGTAAGAGTGGCTATTATACACAAATACCATCCAAAACTAGGACAGCTATTAAGTTCAGAAAGCTAAAATGGGGACCAACAAACTACACTGTGCCAGAAGCAAAACGTATTCCCAACAAGCTGTCCCCCGGCAAAACCAAAGATCTCACAGTATGGGACCAGAACAGAGACAGGGACCTGCTGTCATGTAATTAAGAACAGCAATGATGAACCCACTGCTTTTAGACTGCAGGTAAAACCTATCCATGCTGCAGCAAAGGAAGAAATGAGTGCAAACTTTGACCTCCATCACAAGGGATACCAAGTTAGTCAACCCTGAAGGATGTCTCTACCTTTGAAATCTACAGATACAGGCTAGTTGAAACATTTCTTCTCCAAACACATCTTCCTTTTCCTCTCAACAGAATGTAGAAAAAATGAAGAGCATTTTGGGAACCTTTACTAATACCAAACATCAGGATCTTGGCTAATTAAACTACAGGGTGGTATTCCAAGGCCCTTTACCCAAGATGCAGCTACTGGAGGTTTTGCAGGGCTTCTCTCACCTTGCTCATTTGTCATCATTCTTAAAGGGTTATGTTCTACTGATGAAAACAAACAGGCATGCAAGAGAAATACACCCTTTTTCCTTCAATCATCCTTCAAACATAAAAACTAGGCAGAAAAAAAAACACAGGCACATGTTAATGAGTATTTTCTTTAGAGTTGCACAGAGGTTGGCATAGCTTTCACGGGGGGAGGAGCTGGAAGAGTATAAACCAGATCATTTCATCTAGGACATGGCAGCATCATCTTAAGGGTTACAGCAGAGAAACCCCACAGCTGGCTCACAGCTGGCCATTCTACACACATGCATAGCATCTTTCAGAGACACAACCTCACGTACCAAAAGCACTCTTTCTGTTGTAGAAAAGGTCATGGGTGTATCTGTGTCAAAACCATCTTTTCTGTACCACTCCACTATGACCTCTCTACAATACCATCAGCAGAGCTGCATAGCTACCAGCAACTTCCAGAGCTAGGTCTCTGTTCAGGACATGCACAGCCAGAAATACAGAATCAGTTGTCACAGAAACCAGGAGAAAGAAAGGAAAGATCAAAGCTCTATCAGTCAAACAGCAGAGACCCACAGCTATACTGCAATCCTAGTTTTGCATAGCAGACAAGGCTTTCTAACATCCAGTCCCTTTAATCTCTTTAATTTCTGCTCTCGTATTTGTTCTTTGTCCATGGAACAAAGCTTGATCTACTTATAGATTTATACTTACATAACAATGCTGAAGTAGTGGCGAGTTTTACTGCTATGTTTATTATTAACCAGGTGGACTGGAACAGCCTCCACTGCAAATGCAGTTTACCAGGATGACGATGTATCAGCAGAACTGTATCTATGTAGGCAGCAGAAGCTGGCAGAGAGGAGGAGGGATGTAGTGAGTCACCCACAGCATTTGGCTGATGCAAGTTTCTGCTAGACCTCTACATCAGCTTTTCGTTTCTTTTTCGCCTATTCTCTAGGGTTAACCAAGACCAGACAGGCTACAATAGGGTGAAGCAACCCCTTGTGGCACTTTCAGAAGGCACAGTTAATATCACAATCCAAGCATATTGCCCAGAACAGAAAATAAGCCAGAGTGTCCTAGTCCTTCTCCAGCCTTTTGGCTAAACCTTAGTTCTGTTCACATCTGTGGCAGCCTTACATATCTCTTCCTGGACCAGCAGCCACTGGAGAACACTGGTTGGATGGGAGCATACAAGGCTTTTAACATGAGCAGCACAAAGTCTGGGTAAGGAATTACTGAGATACCAAAGAGGGACACATCATGTCCAGTAGGATACTCTTGCCAATACCACTTCAAACACACTTTTCAGCATTCTTTTGCCCTACTACATGAGATGACACCATTGTGGCACACATCACTATTGCCAGAAGAGACCCTAATTCTATATTTCCAGGGGAGGATATAATTTTCTAGGGCTATTTTGAACACAAGGCCCTGCTAGGAGCCCAACAGCTTCTCACTCCAGCCCCATGCAGACCCTATAAATCAGAGACAACAGACTGAGCAGATGACAGAGAGTATCGCAGAGGAATAGAGAAGCTTCTGCCCTATGCACTTTCCAGATCCAAACCTAAAGCTTTAATCAGGAAGAAGAGAGGCAGTAGAGGAGTCTGGGCAAGACAGAGGACAGTGCAAAGGCTCCACATGAGCCCCCATCAGGGAAAAAACAAACACATCCCTGGCTCCCCCCCCCCTTACAATCAGCAACATTTTGATTGTCTCATTTTAAAGTTGAACTTTTAAAACAAATCATAACAAAGCTTATGCGAGGTTAATCACTCTCTGCTTCCTCTGGCATTCATCGTAATAGCACTAATTACAATAAACACATTTAAAATTAATGTGCATGTCATATACATATATCAATTGAATTCTAATTTACCATTGATTAACATCCACGCACTGAATGGGCCTTATCTAATAAAAAGCTCTGACATAGCTTAACCCACCTCTGCCTGTCAGACTGCTTGCACAGCCAGACAGGAAGCCATGACATAGGAGGCTGACAGAGCAGAACATGCAAGCCACCAGCAGCAAGTTACAGATCATGTCAAGTTCTGAGCCAACAGCACATGGTAGGATCGAGTCTTCTTGTCTATGATAAGCCATCCTGAGTGCTGTAACTTCAGAAATGGGCTCACTCTCACAGTTTCAGAGCAACACACTGCTGCAGCATTTTAGATTTGCTTGCAGGATTTCATTTTCACTAACACAGTTTTTGCAAACAGCTATTAATACCTGTCTTCTGTTTCACAAGGCACAACTCCCTCCAAGCATCCATCAGCATGGCTCTGCCAGACAGGACCACAATTAGACACAACCCCAGCAAGACTGAGAGGGACCTTCAGCAGGATCAGAGGCCAAGTTACATTTCTGCCAATACCAGACACAAACAGAATCAAGTACATTGACTGAAGGCTGTTGAAGCTGGGTCACTATTATTGCTAAGGTATGGGAGACCCTAGAAGGCCAAGTATAGGGTACTGAGCATGTGGAGGATGTACAGATTGGGGGCTGATCTACTAGAGAGCAGTTCAGCTGAGAAGGATGTGGGAGTATTGGTAGATCATAAATTGACTATGAGCCGGCAGTGTGCCCTTGTGGTCAGGAAGGCCAACAGTACCCTGGGGTGCATCAGGAGGAGTGTGATCAGCAGGTAGAGGGAGATGATCCTCCCCCTTTTACTCGACCTCGGTGAGTCACATCTGAAGAACTGTGTTCAGTTCTGGACTCCTCAATAGAAGAAAGACAAGGAGAGGGTCCAGTGGAGGGCAAGGATAATCAGGGTTTTGGAGCATCTGTCTTATGAGGAGAGAATGCAGAATCTGGGCTGCTCAGTCTAGTGAAGACTGAATAGGGATCTCACTAACACATATAAATACCTCGAAGGCAGGTGCCAGTAGGATGGTTCCAGACTCTTTTCAGTGGTGCCCAGTGACAGGATGAGGAGCAATGGCCATAAACTAGAACATGGGAAGTTTCACCTCAACATGAGGAAGAACTTCTTTACACTGAGGGTGTCAGAGCATTGAACAGTCTGACCAGGGGGCTTGTGGAGTCTCCCTCTCTGGAGAAATTCAAAACTCACCTGGACACATCCCTGTGTAACCTGCTCTAGGTGGACCCACATTGGAAGGGGGCTTGGACTGGATGATCCAGAGGTCCTTTCCAGCCCTAATGATTCTGTGACCTGTCCCACAGTCAGTTCATACATTAAACAGGTCACAAGTGAGTAACAGTGTACAGAGAGAAGAGCTTAAACCATTCCTGCAACTCTAACAGTTTCCCTTCCCTGAGCTGCTTGTTCTATCCCTGAACCAGACAATACTCTCATTACAGCAAAAATAAAGCATGATCCTGAGCCACACAGACCTACCTACAGATTGCAATCATCTTTAAGTTAATATGCCAAGATGTGGAACACAACCAATGCAAGATATGCAGATGACAGTATGCATGTCACATATCTTTCAGAGCACATTACCATCCTAACCCAAGTGAGGAGCAGCTGAGAAGACAAAACACGCTTCTGCCCTGTCTGCTACAGGCATAACCACACACTGAAGTTAAAGTGAGACTTCAATTACTGAGACTGTATTACTAAGACAGAAGTTACTGGCTTCAGCTAATACAAGTGCTTGTCTCTCCAGAGTTCAGCAGTAGTACATAAAATGTACGCATATCATTCAGCACTGAAGACTCCGATAAGAGGTAGCAACTGATTACAGCAGTGTAATTTGACAGTATCCCATACCATGCATGTGCCTACAGTCAGATTTGCTCTGACTCAGGCATCAAAAGGAGGAAGGTTGAACAAGCTGCTGTTGAAGAACCACTTTCACCAATCTTTATATAGTCATAAAAAAACTTAACAAATTGCTAAAATACAGTCCAGTAGTATTATCTTACCTCCCCAGGCAACTTACAGATCTGGCCTTAATCTTGCTCCATCATCTTTTGATGCTTCTTAAAACACTTTCAATGAGCACATTTCTGTCTACAAATTCACAGGAAAAGCCAAGTTATGTGAATATTGGAGCACAGCTATGTAAAGGTTGATCTGAACTCTTCTCAAGGGCCCTGAACCGAACATTTTGACTTAACTAATCAGACACCAAACCCGTGCCAAATGACCTATGAAGCTAATTCAAATTAACCACCACATCAAATGCTTGTATGAAGGAGTCCATGAGTCAGCCATGGACAAAGAATGACTCATAGGAGATACATAGGAGATAATTTTGAAGAATGAGTAAACATGAGAAAAACCCCAAATTGCCAATGAACAATATGCAAGTACAAAACCATGTTCAATTTACAAAATAAGTTAACTGCTATGAATCAGTCAGATGGCTCTAACCACATCAACATATCTATTGTGGGATGCTGTTACAGTCTATATGCCACAGTTGAGCAATTAGAATCTCTATTAAAGGTGTCTCTGACTTTAATGATAGTTACTGCAATGTATGTCAACAATGCACTCTGGAGATCTACCCCAGAAGAAAATCTAGTGACACAAAAATAAAGCTGCCTTCTTTTGTCTGGTGGAGGACACTTCCCTGAGCTCCCCTAGCTTACAAACCTGCTGCAGGCCTATGAGGGAGACCACACACTGATCACTAACCCTTCTGGAGCTTCACACCAGCAGAAAAACAGAACTACTGATTCTTACAAGGCACTGTCCACAAACTCAGTAATTAAACATACAAAAGACCAACGTGTTGGTCGGCTCAGAGAACACAGCCACTCCTTTCTTTGCCCTTGCAACTGCTGCAATACCCGATACCCTCAGCCCCTCCCTAATAATCAGGAAAGATCACCCCCAACACCCTTCCATTGAAATGAGCAAATAAAATATTTGGAAAAGGATCAGGTTTTTTCCTCCCCATTTTAGAAAATCTTTTCTTCACATGCATTGCTCAGCCACCAAGTCACACCACCAGTTCCATTTCTTAAGCCCACCCAGTCTATTTGCCCCATCACAGGTGAGTACCCAGATAGTCCCAGCAGTATAAGCAAAGGTAGAGGCTCCTACAGCCCTCATATCAAACCTGGTAACCTCCTGCCTATTTGAAACCAAAGTACCTCAGTGCAAGAAGCAACATTTCTGCAGGTTCAAACACATTCATTATTTCTTTTTTCTCTGCTTCTATGTCACACAATAAAACCTGGCACTGACACACAGTTTCTCTGCAGCACTAATTTTTTGAGGATGCATAAGGGCACAATTCCACCTTACAACCTCTCTGTCTGCAAATTCCACTTAAGAGGTTCTCACTGTTCACTCCCACACTCTACAGTGACTTACCATCCACACAGACATTCCTGAAGCTAAGTTCAGATTTAGGTTTCATTTCACTCACACTCCCCTCAAGTTTTGCTTTAGATAAGTACAGTCCTATAAACAGTGGCATAAACACAACTGAGGAGAACACCCAGAGTTGGGGATTCCAGAAAGGGTAGCCAGCTTTGCCACTCAAATCATTGTAACATCATAAACCCAATTCCATGTTTGTGAGCCTTTTCATATCTAACCCACCCCAATCTAAGTCTCCTTACAAGAAACCCAAGCCCAAATCACAAAATAGATTATTACAATGGGTTTTGTTTAAACAGCTGAACAAAATTTAGCCTGACTCCCAAATGTGTTTTTACTACATTTAATTTCCTGCAGTTTTTGCCAGCCTGTGGGTGTGGGCATGGATGTGTGTGTAGGATTGCATAGCATTTTTCTTTAATTTGTAGCCATATATAGTGCTACACAGCTCATTGACAGCAGGCTGACCGCAAGTCAAAGAACATTGTTCTAATTAATTAACTTCTTAATTAACCACTCACTGGCCTCAGTTCTACTATGTATGTTATCTTTGCCAGGATAAAGTATCCAGGCTTTATGACCACGTGGAGTCACATCAGAGCCAGGGCAACATCT
Organism: Forpus xanthops; assembly: GCA_032466535.1. Classification (NCBI taxonomy): domain Eukaryota; kingdom Metazoa; phylum Chordata; class Aves; order Psittaciformes; family Psittacidae; genus Forpus; species Forpus xanthops. The sequence continues at coordinate 14,380 of JASSUY010029209.1, forward strand.
CCCTGAAGGATAAAAGTAAAACAAAATCTCTCAAGTAAAGCCTCTCTACATTCCAGCACTTGCACCCATTTCCCAGGAGACTCATCCATCCAGCTAGAATTGGATCTTGTATTTATAACAAGCCCTTAAATCCCAAATGAGTAACAAAGCAACTAGCTAAAGGCTCCCATGATTCACTGCTAGGAAATGTAGTCAGCACTTCCTACCAGACCAACTAATGCTTGATGCCAAATGGATCACTTCTCACAGTGCTGCTCAGAATGAAAAACATTTATCCAGTACGAAAAGGACTTTACAGTTATCATTGTAGAGGAGAGCAGAGAATACCTTTTTGGACCAGATGCTCAAACTATCCCACCTGAAAGCTGTACAGCTCTAGTAGGATTAGGACTCAGTTCTAAATCCAGATTAAGCAACAGTAGTCTTATACCCCTCCTGTCCAAGGAAGGTCCGGAATTAGATAATAATTAGGTTAGAAAAGCAGGAAAAATACTTGAAAAGCCACAGAAAACCAAAGGAAACTCCCCATTTTCATCACACACACTAAGAACGCAGAAGCAGATCCACAACCACCAAACATTCATAAGCATAGAGCAACACAATACCAGGAGAGTAGATCTGCATTTAGCCTGCTCTAAGCCAGGCTACAAATGAAGCACAGCTGCCAGCTTGTTACCCTGAAACTCCCAAGCTATCTACTGGTTTTCCTTACAGTCTGTGCTGGGTCACATCAGGTAGGCTGGGTAACACAAAAGCCACCTGTGGTGGCCAGAAATTTAAATAATGACTTTCAAATGAGTTGTCCGCAATTTTCAGGAGCAATGAAACCTCCAAATAAGCACATACCATAATGCAGCAATGACATTTTGTCCTGAAAGATACTGACCCATTCAGCCAGTGACAGACCTAGATAAATGGAAGTAGCAAGAAATGTCCAACTCTTGGCTATACCCACCACTAAGAAAGTGCTACACTTTTGAGATATACCCCCTATCAGTGTGGAACACCAGGGCAGTCTCATCCAGGGATGTTTTGGTTGAAAAAGCATTAATGGAAGATCTATAAAGGCAAGTATGGAGGGTAAACTTGAATATGTAAGTACAATATAGCTAAACAGCACAAATGCCTGGTTACTGCAGAAATAAACCCAGGGTATGCAGCAGAAACCCAAGCTGCAGCCAGAAACAGTAGTAATATGTCCCTTGACCAACCCCAGCTACTCATTTCCACTGCAAACCTTGGGTCAGTTCTGGTAAGATGAGTGACAAACTTGGGGGAAGGAAAAGAGAGCTGAAAACTACACAAGCCTGGTGGTTTTGAGTCCTCCACCTGATGGATGATTCTGCACCAACTGCGGCTTTAGCCCAGGGGAGGCCATGGGATCAGGCAGCAGTAAAGCCAAATGCAAGAGTCTCTCCTGGCAACAGACAGTGTCAGATGGAAACACAGTGTAGCCACAGTCTTTAATTTTTCTACTTAAGGAATATTTCTGTTATGGAGCCTTCTACTAAATTGTCGTGGTTTAATCCCAGCTGGTAACTCAGTACCATGCAGCCATTTGCTCACTCTCCCCCTTCCTACCCCGCTCCTGGAGGGATGGGGAGGAGAATTGAAAGAATGTAACTCCCACAGGTTGGGATAAGAACACTCCAGTAACTGAGGTATAATACAAACCACTGCTGCTACCACCAATAATAATAACGATAAGGGAAATAACAAGGGAAGAGAATACAACTGCTCACTACCCTCTGACAGATACCCAGCTCAAGCAAGCAGTGATCTAACCCTTCCGGGTAACTGCCCTCCGTTTTTACAACCTGGGCATGATACGCTGTGGTATGGAATACCCCTTTGGTCAGTTTGGGTCAGGTGTCCTGTCTCTGCTTCCTCCCAGCTTCCCCTCCTCCC
>JASSUY010029210.1:0-14208 GCA_032466535.1 Forpus xanthops
TGTAAGGGTGGTGAGGCACTGGAATGGGTTGCCCAGGGAAGTTGTGAATGCTCCATTGCTGGCAGTGTTCAAGGCCAAGTTGGACATAGCCTTGGGCAGCATGGTTTAGTGGGAGGTGTCCCTGCCCTTGGCAGAGAGGTTGGAACTAGATGATCACACAAAAATCCCTCAGTCTTTCCTTAACCATTAGTCTAAGTGGAAGGCAGTAAGCAAAATTTATTTACTATATAAGTTGGGATTTGCAGGGAGTTGCTTGGGGTTTGGTTTGGTTTTCTTGTTGGTTTTTCAGTTGGGTTTTGGTTTGCTTTGTGTTTTCACTTGTTTGCTTTTAAACAGATGATGTCAGAGCTTCAAGTTATGAAGCTTTCTACCTGCTGTAGTATTTTTCCTTATGTTCTGAAGAGTAGAGATGACATATTACATTTTTTCCTCTGTTAGGGATTACTGCCTTTTGCAAACTGTGTAACTCTCAATGCTAAAATCCCTAGTGCACTTGGGTTGATTGTATTTGATTGGTCAGGAGAAATTCCATCAGCTCACATTCATTCACCACAAATCTTCCAGAAAGCCCTTCACAAACCAATTACCTCAACAGTTTTGAATGGTCTGAAAATATGAAAGGATTTCAGACTTTCCAGACAAGGTGCAGATCCTCATATACCAAGCTTAAGCTAACTTAAGGCTCTTCTTAGTCCGCACATGACAAGTAAAAAAAAAAAATAATCACTATTTTTAAGTGGCCTAAATTAGTAGCCATGCAGTATTACTGGACTTATCATAGTACAGATGAAGAAGAAAAACTGCTGCTATGAAAATAATCCTGGGAAATTACTCCCCTTTTGGCAACTATCCTCATAGAAAAGTAGACTAAATACTGTACTCAATTTGGCCATCTCAAAAGATTGTCAAGGAAGACGGATATGCTCTCAGGTAAAGCACCTGCCTCCATTCCACCAGCAGAGGACTGAAGAGACAAGTCACAAGTTCAGTATTAAAATGCCATTTTGATCCAATTGCCTTGAGGGCAGTAAAGTACACATCCAGAATGTTGTTCCCTGCGAACTGCTATGCCAACTGAATTACCAGCACAGCACAGTATTTCCTGCAGTTCTATGACCAAGGTTTCCAGTGGAACACTCACTGACCATCTATCATGCACCCGTGTCACAGCTCAAAATTTATCCTTGCAATAAGTGTTCAGCTTCAGAGCTAAGAAAAATAATTTATACTACATGCTCAAAGGCTGAAAGAGGTCATATGTAGCGAAGCATTACTACAGTGAGACAGCTGAAGACTTGATTTTTTGGCCTGTCATCTCCATAATGAGAGACGTGTGTTATGGGCTGTGAAGAAATCAAGACACAACACAAACCAAGATATAGAAGTGTTACCATGCTAGTCTTTTTGGGTCAATTCCCTGCACTGTCAAAAAGTTCGTACCAACTACTGTAATAGTAATTGTGGAGAATTTTCCAGTCTACCACAAAAAAGAAAATAAAATAGAAAAGCCCTGAGGAAAATCTCTGATAAACAGAGAAGCGTCTATTTAACCATAACAGTGGTTCTTCCTAACAGCCTGACTATCCTAAGCCCCGATAGTTTAAGGAGCTACAGCTGTAGATGTTACAAAGGAAGCAGGCTATGTGCAGCCTTGTTTCAAACAACAAATGTCTAGCCTCTAATCATGCAGAACTGAAAGATTCCCGACTAGAAAAATCCTGTAAGCCAACCACACTAAATACTGCACAAAAGCTACAGGTGAAAAAGCACTGACTCTATAAACTGAACCAAGAAAATGTCACACAACATAGGGATTGATTTTGATGGAGTTCTTGTTTGTTTGTTTTTTACAATGACTCCAAGCTTTTCTTACAATATTACCAACACAAATCATTCTATAAATCTATGATTTACTCCTCCTAGTAAGCACACATCCCTATATGAGAAGTAAGCTATACTGGCACTGGGCACATTACTGAATATTTAAGTTGAAAATGGAGTGCTCAAATCCTGCTAGTTCACATTATCCCACAACTGTATTCAAGTCTATTCACAAAGACAATTAGCTGAGCTACGTACCTATGTAACAGTTTCCATAATGAACATGTTTACATTCAGAGGTAAAATTTAATGGCTTCATACTGACGAGCACACAGTCCATCTCTCAAAATGATGTTTCATGCAAATATAGTAGGGCTTTAACCACATGATGAGAATTGTGTTTAGTGTCTTGCAACATGACAGCTTTCAGCATGGGTAAAGTAAAATGAAGAACATTACAGAAGACAATAGATACTTCAGCTAGAAAGATCAAGAGTTCCTCCACAGGGCCCCATCCTGTTCCTACTGTAGTCAAGTGACAAGAATAAACATTCCCAGGATATAAAACCCCAAGCCCATCAGTTCTCCATTAATATTCCTGTATTTACTTTATCATCAGTATAAGAAAAAAAAGTTACTTTAGTTTGAACATTACTACACTTTCCGAACATAAGTAGTATTTAAGAAAAGTCTTTTTACCTCTGTTGGTTTGTAGCAATCTACAAGAGTTTCCTAGAAGCAAAACATGAAAGTGTCAGTTCCAATACAGAGCAACAGTGAACATAAACAATTCTACAGTATAAAAACCTGCAAGGGAATGGGGAAAGAAGAGGAGCAGGAAGCAGGAATCACTGGATTATGACACTACTGGAAACCTAGCATTCTAGCAAGTCACCTTTGTTCCCTACCCTAGATGGATCAGAATAATTTCCAATATGAGAGAAATGATGGCTTCTTTCTCCATGTTGGAAGTTATAAAATCCCCCTCTTGAAGAAAAGTGAATGAGAACCCAAGAATGTTTCTCCCAGTAATACATATGTGAAAGGTAGCTTTCTGTGAGAGCAGCACAGTCTTTGTGATGCAGAAATACAGACCTACAGACCTTTGCTAGTTTGCTAGCTAGGTCAGGTGTTCCTAGCAGCCTAGCTGCAGCAGCTAGTTTAGGCAGAAGCAGCAAAGTCATTTATGAATGCTGAGCAAATAGAGATGAGCCATGTCCCATGTCTCTGTGGCTAGGCAGTGGGCACTGAGAAAAGGGTGCCAAAAGGCACTGCAAATTAGATGTGGTGGTGCATTTAAGTACCACATTAGTCACCTCACAGAAGTGAGCTGAGGGCAAACCACTCACAGGTTTCCTTCCTTCAGTGCATCTGAAAAGATTATAAACAGAGACCCTCATATTCATTTTCTATCTTGAATTAGATACATGTATCTCTATTAAGTCAATGATGTTTCCTCCTTCATTCTTCCATTCATAAACTTTTACCTCAAGCAGAATTCAGAGAATTAGAGTTGGTTTGAAGGGTTTAATTTCAGCAGACAGCTTCTGAATTTCTCTACTAATTCCTGAGTCTGATCACCTAATCTTTTCCTCAAGTTTTTAAATAAGCTACCTCAAGATAACTCAATGGGGTCCAAATCCTAGCTGGTATAGAGAAACAGTTTCCAGTTTTTCATCTCATATATTTGTAAAAAGTTGAATGAAACTAATCTGTCTCAGAATATCCCCTATATTATTGGATTTTTTGAACTCTTATTTACTCCTGTTATCACCTACCTTCCAGAACATTTTTAGCCTAAAGGATTTTGATTACCATTTTACAATCCAGTAGATGATGCTAAACTCAGACCTTCACTGAACTAGAAACCTCTCAGTTCTAATCAAACACAAGATATGGACCCAGACGCATTAATTCAGCAACTTTCTAATTTGAAATTAGGAAATAATATTACCTGTAATTTGAGAGCTCTCTCCTCCTCATTGGCTGCATCAAGAAGGTCATCAATGTCTATTTCTACATCTGGCATCTCTTCTTCCTGAAAAGCAAAAATTCCACATAGTCAATAGAGATACATATCCTTTAATTAACTTCAAAAGCAGCCTAGTGATAGCATACATAACCCATCTGCCTTGCAGCCAGGCAAGAAGGAATTCAGTAAGGGACAGTAGCTTGAATCTTTGCTCCAGGGCCAGGAGAAGACCAAGCCCTGATCACACAGGAGGTAACAACTCTTAAGCAACCCTTCCATCACAGCCAGGGGTTGTGTTACTAACCCGTGCCCAGCAGCACAAGTCATGCTATTCTCACAGTACTGAGCAAGAGGATGAAGAAGAGCTACAGGAAGAAGGAGATAAAAGCTGCAGCAATCCACAAACTTGCTTTCAAATCATTTTTGATGAGACTGCTTATTTTGTTACACTATGGAAGATCTCCCTTGCTTACAGTTGGCTTACAAAGATGACACACATCCTTATAACCACATACACCCACTAGAAGAGCTCAGATTTCCAGTGAAGCACAAAATCTAAAGCATAGAGTATTTCAGATAATTTTTTAATCTCCACTACCCATACATTTCTGCCTCTGCATCACCACCATGAGACACATTGCTCCCCGAGTTAGAGCAGCAGCCCACATATTTTGAAGGACCCCCGAGCTCTGGAATCCCAAAAAGAATTAATCCACAGATATCACCATTTAATGCATTCAGTCTGCTGGCCATTACATGCATTTTCACAACATACAACGCACTTCAAAATGGTAAAAGCAGCACCTCACTATGCACACAAAACACTCTGGTCACGGCCTCTCCCTTCCCCACACAAAGTCCCACCCTCACAGTGGCCTTAGTGCCAAAGCCACATGGCTCCTGTGTTTCCTCTGCTCCATCCAAAGCCAATGCATGGGCACTGTGAGTCTGCCCTCTCACAAATATGCAGTCATTGATCAGCTCACTGGCACTGCATCACCTTAGCACCTCCTGAATGAAGACAGGGACCTGAAAACAAGCCTCCAAAGGGGAGGCTGAATTTGAGAGTTAGGATGAAGCAACAAGACCAGCATCCCCAGCACCAGGTACTTAATTGTACTCCAGCATTTTTCAAGATACTTTAAGGAAGCATTTTGACAAAAAGGTGCCAGGCCCAGAAATCAGCAAAAGTTTTAACAATTGTGAAATCATTTAGCATCTCCAACAGCAACTCCCACCAAAATCACTTTTCCACTGGATAAGAGTTCAAACATTAGCAAGGAAAGTAACAAATTAGTCCAAGTTAATCTAAAAAAAGTTAAGCACCAAAGTGCCAAATACTTGTATCAGCAGGTCCAGCTAAAATTCCAACTGTTCAACATTTATTTGGATATGAGGAGGAAAGAGAAAAGTAGGATGATTAAGTTCCCCATTCCCTACCTCTGAAGGAAAGAGTACAGGAATGTGATAATGCAGCCATGCACTATAAGTACACAAAGCACAACATCCTTTGCCCAGTTAGCAAGTTCACCCTTTGTCAGCATGCATTTTAGTCAGAAAGGAAGTGTGGGCATTTGCTAAGATGAATCATAAAAATACTAGTTACTGCAACACAATCTGGCAATAAGGGACTTCCTAACCTAATGCTATAGGCTCATTACCAATTTAAACATGAGGGGAAGAGTAGAGATGTCTTCCACAGACTACAAAGACATTCAGTGAAAGCCACCAGATTGAAAAGGATAAATATGAGTCCCTAGCAGTGGTATCCTTAGCTTACTATCCTAATGCAACTAATTAACATACCACACTAAGAAACAGAAATTCCCCAAATAAGACAGCAAACCTCCTGAATGTTTTATCTAATCAGCTTATAAATGCTGTTGAGATAGGGTGTCTGGAGTCACCACCATTAATAATGGAAATATATAAAAATACACATCCATGGACCTGCACCTCTGTGCTCAGTTATTCTGCACACTGAATATTTTGTCAAGATACCTGTTTTGAATTCTTGCCTGTCAGAATGGCATTCTGGCAAAATGAAATGATGTTGAAAGGCAACAGTGGAGGGGAATTCCCTAGAAGGTATATAATGCTTTTTTTTGTGATCACGCTTCATTGAACCTGAGCACTCCTGAAAGGTTAGTTTCACCCTGACTGGTATGAGCCATGTGGGAGAAATTCTTGCTTCTATCCCTCCTCATTCTTACCTCCTTCACATTAACTTTCTCTTACATCTTCAAGGTTCACACTGCCATTAGTCCAGAGGACAATTATGCCAGTAATTCACTTAAGCTTTACTATAAGAGGTAACACATCTCCTCTACTTCAAGGAAAGCCATAACAAAAAATGTTAGGGGTACTTCAGAAACAAGGGAGCTTGCTCTGTTTGACATAGTGGCCTTTAATTAAGCTACATTTTCTGCAAAAGATCATGTATACTTTCACTACTTCACAGCAAATTTGAACTCTGATAGACAACACAAATGGAGGGGTGGAAGCCCAAAAAGTAACACTTGCTCTTAATTCAGGCTGAACGAACATAATCAAAGCATTTTTCCCCATCTGAACTATTATGCCTGCATGATTTTAAGAGTTTTACGTTATGTATGAAAAACATGTGCTTAGGTCAGGAGCCTGACCAATCCACAACAGTTGTAATGTCTCTTCCTTCCCTCTCTCATGTCTTCTGCTTGCCTCATTTTATTGGCAAGATAAGCATGGTTGATCCTACAATTGAGCAGTTAGATCCAGAGTAGGCTGGAACAAGCCTGAAAGAGGCTGTGCATAGAAGGAAGGTCATATTTTAAGAGTCTTGTCTGTGCCATTTGGCTGTGCAGGGAAACCAAAGCACTGCCATGTTCTGATTCAGTAAGAGGAAGACGAGGTTCTACAAATAGCAGACAATGGAAGGGGAAGAGAGGGGAAAGCATGCTGACATGGAGCAGCCCCCAGAGAAGCTAAAATAGAAGAAGTCTGGGGGTTGTGAGTGCAAACACCCATCAATTGAAAGAGGGGAAGGGAGGATGGATACATTCTTTCTAAGCACCCTCTTTCCACTTTGCACTAACAATATAGGCAAGACATGAGCTGTTTTCCACTCGAGTATTCAGAAGTCCAAGAATATCACCAACGTTAGCTTTCATGCTATTTAATGCAATTCAAACCCAACCATGCATTGCAGGACAGCCCTGTGGTTATTTAAGTTGCATTAATTCTTTGCAGGCTACTGGCAAAATGCCTTGGGGCACAGGTATGCATTAAGTAATAAACAGCTGTAGCAGTTTAAGACATTACAATCTCTCCAACTGTTTTCTACTTAGTCTTTGACAGAGGTGATCACTGCCTTGGTAGTGAATGGAGTAATAACAGGTGAGCATCCCTTAATGAAAACAGGGAAAAGCCTCCAAAATGTCATTCCACAGCAGATTAAGCCAAAAGTGATAGATTTTGCAGGGGCATCTGAAGAACGCTTACACACCCTAGTCTATTGACTATTGAGGATAGGAACTCTAGCACAGCAAGAACAGGTCTACATTGTTACAAGTACTTACCAATTAAGCATTTATCTGAGGCTTTAAGATTTAAAGGGTGATAGTTGCCCTATGTATAACCTGCCACTATAAACCCAACTTCCAAATTCTCCTGCTACTCCTCATCCTTACTGCCCATTCACTGTGCATCATCTTATTGTGCTGAGAAGTAACGAAACAGGTTTGGTTGGGGTTTACTTTAAATTTTAAGTTCGGGAAAGAAAGGAGAAGCTAAAGCCATCATTTGTATAGTGAGTTTAGAAACAACCTGAAAGGACAGGAAAAGGAAGATGAAGAAAAAGGAAAGAAAGGACCATACATTTCAGAAGTATGAAAGTTGAAGACTATGAATCGGAGATTTCTCTCAAAGTCCTGGAAGATGACCAAAGCAAACTAGAAAACAGGACCAGTTCCTCTAGAAGTATCACTATATAAACAGATTTAATTTAAAAATAAGAAACACCTGCTGGACATCTAATACAGCTAGCTTTAAACAAGTTAATCTGCAGATATGGACAGCACTGTCCCAATGCAAGGCAAGTGTTTAAGTCTCGAGATGATATATAAAAAAGTGCCACAAATTACCAGTACTAGAAGACGTTTGGTTGCATATGCGACCTGGTGGGATTATGAATGGATTGCACTTGGTACAGATAAAAGAATACTACCAAGTAGTTATTTGTATGGAACACAAAGGAAAAACCCATGCATTCCTCATTTCAAAGTATTCCATTCTTTTGGGGGCTTATGAGTCAGGGCAAAAGTGAACAAAAATGATAATAAAAAGAACAGTATACGTGGTCAAAAAAATATTAATCCAGAATCAAAGAAAGCTCTTTCTGATGTAAAGCTAATCCAACTTAAGTGGAGAGTCAAAATACTAAAGCTAAAATGAAGCTGCTGGCAGCACAAAAAGTCTACTTTTGTGAGTAGACTACTCACAAAATCAGTAGAGTCTACTGATTGGTATGAGGAGCAATAGATTTGGAAATACGTTGAAGAGAGTGAGAAGAAACTCAGAAGTGCCATGTTTGCAGACATTTACAGTAGGAATAAGAATCCTTAGTGGTACAACCCAATTACTAAATGACAAAGTTTTCTCCAATTCTCAAATACTAACAGCAGTAATGCCATAGCAGCCATGATGATCCAACATACAACATAGTTCTCTCATTTCTATTGGTCCAGGTGAAGTGGTTCAAGCAACATACGCAACAGTTTGCACAACTGATAATCAGTTAACACATTTAGGATGCTGCTCCCACTACAATACAACCCTTACCATGCAGTTACATACTATTTTCTTCCACATCAGACACTTACCTCATTAGCAACCAGTTAGTTGAATGAGCAATTTCAAAGGCAACTCACAGTGCAATGCCCCACACCCTAGCATCTCACAGGAACACCTAGTGCATCTGTATCTACATAACATGGTATGAATAGCTGGATAAAAGTAAGGATGCTGTGTTTCATCAGATCTACCCTCAACACTGGAGCTAGCAGGGGACTGTGACCATAGCCTTGTACACATACCACTAGAGGGAGGTAACACTTTACAAACACAGCAAGGGTCCCTGAAGTTGCTGGTAGAGCATGGCAGAACCTTCTCCAGAGTCAGTTCTCTCTGACGAGTCTGGAGAACGGCAGCTTAACTTTTGTCCTCAAGTATCCACTTCCTTCTGCTCCTGTTCTTAAAAATTAAGTCATCAGCTTTTATTACCATGGCTTGGCTCCTGCAAAATCCTACCACCTCTGTTCTACCTTTTGGGGGTATTGCTTCTACCTCCTTCGTACGTACCCTTTCTCCCCAGCCAAGGCTCAGAGGAAGGACCACTGCAAGCAGAGAAAGAGGTAACTCTCAGCTCCCAGGTACTACAGTCAGGGGTCTCTACCAACATGAGCTGCAAGAGTCCAACTGCAAGAGTCCAGCCCCTTCTAGTTCCCTAAGTTTGGACACATGACAAGCACAAGTGAAAGAGATTGAGAGTTCCTTGATAAAACAGAGAACACGTTCATCAACTGGCAACAGGCATCTCCAACACAAAGCAAGTTTTCTCACTCCTAAATTTCCAAGATTAGACGTACTAGAGTTTAAGCTGCTAAAAGTTCTCATGCAATCTGGAGAAACTTTTTTCCCCTCCTCATTTTAGTCTCAACATCAGAAATAACAATTCTTACCTAAAAACCTTCCCAAGGTATCCCAGTTGAGACAGGCATCTACTGCTAATCTCCTCAGCAAAGATATTTTTCAACTTGGACAAATATGACATTTAAAAGTGTATTTTCCAGTTGTTAAATCAAGAGTAATGCCAAGAATAAAGGTTATGCGGCTCTGCATGGAGGAATACGTATCTCGGTGTGAAGCAGAGAGGGAGCTTACTTGGAAATCATCAGTACCTGACAATTAAGAGAACTGACAAAGCTGTGGGAAAAGGTTATTAAGCTAGATGAGAAAGACAGACACACAATGGCAGTGTCTACACAAGCAAGAACAGCTGGACCTCAGCCAGTGTGCACAAGCATTTATGATGCTTCACATCATACCTGTTCTGCGTTACTCTCTGGGCTTAAACCATGACAGTGGTCCAGAAACTATAGCTGCATTACTGCAGCTTTCAGACCAAGAAAATCAACTCTGTTGGCAAAATATTTACATTCAGGTGCCCTAGTTTATTAACACAGCCACCAGATTAAAACCTTCTTCAGACCAAAGCTTATCTACATTCTTCTGGCTCAGAGAAGAAAGAGCTAGCTAAAGCCTGTCTGCATCTGACAATTCACCCTATGTTGATTAGTAGATAAGTGGGCAAGTAGCCTGAAGCTTGTGTTATGAAGAGCACATCTTACTCCAGGAAAACCCCAAAGAGAAGACCTGTTGAAGATGCATGTCTGAACCCAGGGAACAAGAAGCACTCTCAAGCTTCCACATCTAAAGGTCCACTCTCAGGATCCATATCAGTACACACATTAGGTGTGTGTTGCCCCCAGTGAGAGACACTCTATGAGAAAAAAAAGACAGGACTACATTATAGGAAGGATACTTGCCGTGCCCCTTGAACAACTGGAAGAGAATGCTTATCCTATCACCTAGCCAGCCTTTCACTGAAACAGTGTGGTTAGGAATCCTTACTTGTACTTTCTCCTCTTATCCAAGCATGAGCAAACACACCCTTCTAAGGCATCCACTTCAAAATATAGAGGCTGATTTGCAGAAATAACCTTAATTCAAATTAAGTCTGTCAAGTCTAGTAGGACCACACTAACAGAGTGAAGGATATGAGAGTGACTAGACTCTTTTTCATTTTCCAGGCTAGTACTTACTGCACAAAATATATATTCAATAATATATTGGAATGTCCATACCCATCATTTTAAGCAGCTGATCAACAAGTGACTCACAAAAAATGAGTCCTATGAGCTGAAGCTTCAAAAAGCAGGGAGCTCACTTCTGAACACCAATAAGCAAGGAAAAAAAGACAGAACTCTAGCTTCAGATCAACATCTCATTCATTATTCCTGGCGAAGAACTACATAGCTTACACAGTACTGTCAACTGTAAGTATCTGAAAAAAAGCACATAGGGCTGCAAAACTGAACTGTCAAAAGGTGACAGTAGCCTGCTGTAACACACTCATGTAGATGAACAAACTCAGAGTATGCTCTCCAACAGACAGCAGCAAAGGAGTCAAAGGGAAAATGAGATTAAGGGTGAGATTATTCACATTTCCTATAGGCCATTTACAAGTGTTATGTGAAAAATAGAGCTCCTTTTTATGCACTTGGTAAGATGTCCTGAAGTTACTGCTAGTCAGAAAAATGAAATGAAACAAAAAAACAAAACATACCAGTACACCTGAAGCAAATTATTTCTTTCCCTGACCAAAATGCAAAAAAATAGGCAGAGGAGAGGGATCCTGTGAGAATGACTCCTTAATGGCTGGGACTTCTATGAGTTTTGAATATTTGGGATCATTTATTCCTTTCTGAAGACTCTGAAAGGGGGTAAAGGCCACCTGGAAAGCATAAATCATGAGGCTTACAGGCTTGAATGTTTGGGTTTGGGTGATGGGAGGGAGGAATAAATTCAGGACAAAATGATGTCAAGCAGGACAATCCCTGTATAAGGATATCACCCTAGGTAACCTTGTATGTTAGCATTACTTATCAATAGCCAAGAACAGATCAAACTTCCTTACTTGGAAATTAGTATTAAAAAACTCATGATTCAAAACAAATTTAAAACAACTTCTAGAAGTCACTTAAGTATAAGGGTATCTTAATGTCTATGCACATGCCAGGAATTAGGTACAGCTGCAGCTTGAGAATTCAAATGGAAATGAAAAATACACTAACAAGGCAATGACTAAACAGCACACACAAACACAAATCTAGTTATGAACCTCATTAAAGCCATTAACAACAACTGATATTTTCAATGAGCAGGGGAGGAGCAACCACTCAAGCCAAGTTCTTCCAAGCTGTCTCTTTCTCTTCCCTCAGTCACTGCAGACCATTGTTGTTTGTTTCAAGCTGGCACAGCCACAGATCAAGACTCTTCTGGCTCTCATGCAACTGTAGAGCAGATGAAGTAGACAGATGCTATTCCAATTACAAGTTCCATTCAAAGATTCAGCTCCTCTAAAGCGGTTAACAAAACCTGAATTATAAAATAGTGTGCAAGTATACCAAAATAGCAACCACACAATTGATGCAAAATGAAGCAACTCAATTGTGCCCTTACTTCAGTTAAGGTGCTTGTGTCAGCATGGAGTGATCAGGGTTACCAGCAGAGATAAGAACATCATCTCTCAATGCAATTCCTGTGAAAGCTCCCTTTATGAGTAAATAGGGAAGAGGATAGCAAGAGGACCTCTACACCCAGAGAAGGAGTCCTGACCCAGCTTCCCTAAATATCTTCACCCTTCCCCAGAACACAAGCCTGCCTGCACTGACACTCAACACAGAGGCAGCTGCTTGGTTTTGCAGATGCCACTGCAGTTTTGCCTTTCCTTCAATTAGAGGATTAGAGGACAGAAAGACAATAGCAACGCACCATAACTTCCTCTGGACAAACTCCTTACAGCTACAGTCTGGCTAAACGTCAGCTGCTTAGGTCCCACATGAGAACATGGTTAACACGTATGGCATTTTACCCTGGTTAGGGTGGGGAAAAAGTAAAACAGCCAACTGTGTCAAAAGTCAGCTGGAAGATGGGAAAGGGAAGATTAAGTTAAAGCACGGCAAGACAGGTTCAAGTACTGCCAAACCATTTGCTGAAGTTACTCAGGGAAGGGGAGGCAGGGCCTATTTCAGAGGACAATTCTACATATAAATGACTATGCAACTAAACATTTACAGAATTGAAGCAATAAAAAAATCTAGACCAGCCTCCTGCTGCTGTGCTCTGCTGCACAGACTGATGCTTCACATCACAGCTAGTGCCTTAGTGCCACAGAGTTATGCTGTGAGAATTCAAATACATCATACAACAAAAAAGCAAGTAATTGAAAAAACATTAATATATTTACCTGATACTAGCAATTTATAATGTTAGTAGGGTGTAATAAGTAAAGCATCAAGACTTCCCAAACTGTTTCTATGTAGATTCTGGCCTACCTACACCCAAGAGCGATGGCAACAGGATTTTCAAACGGAGATCAGGGGCTCTCTAATCAGTAAAGGCTGATCAGCCACTAAAATTCATTGTATATTTCTGCATGAACGTGACCACTATTGTCAATTTCCTCTGTTTATACAGACCATAGAAGAATCTAATGATGATGACCTCAGCTAAATATTCTAAAAATCTCCTGTAGAAGAAAAATCATCTTGATCCTGTCTTTCCACAGTTCTCTGTTCTGCTTGTTAGCAGGGCCACAAAGCTGCTACTGAAAGAATGATGTGTTAGGAGAGCTAAACTGGAGTTTTATTACACTTCAAACTCTGCCAACTCAACTGAGGCTAGGCTTGCCCAGCAGACACACTGCCTACTGTTGGTCACTAACACACCCTTCAAGTTTTCTTGGCTGGAAGGAAGGCTGTGTTCTTTCAGAAGGCCATGTCTTTTTACTCATACACCCTTAGAGCCAGCATGGGCTGGCTGCCACATTTCACTGACTGCATTGTCTAATCAGGAGCAGGGAGGTAACTCCCCATGTATGGATGCAGCCTGCAACTCCATAAACAACAATGGACACATGTGCAGGCGCCTGGGCCAATAAATTGAGAGCTAAGGAAGTAATTCCCAAAGAATCAACAGGACAACTTCTCTAAATAGCTGATAAATGGGCTTTTCTAAGAGTAAAAAAAAAAATGCATAAACACACTTTAGCAGTTGGGGCTGGAGGAAGGTTAGCAAATTAATTTCTTGGTATCCTGCGTTCTAACAAATTTTCAAAAGAGCTTATTATGTAGGTGACTGGAAAAACTTATCCCGGGCCCTGAACTTGCTATTTTTAGTTTGGTATTTATCTATTGCTTGAATGGGTGACTGAAACACTAGTCAGAGGTCACACACTCACAGTGCTAACTCCATTCTGCCCATACACAGTAGTTCTTGTATAAGCAGCTGTTTAGGAAGCACTTGCTCAGATCTCCTGCCATAAAGCATCCAACAGTGAGAAACCAAAATAGGCTCTGACTTGGAACAGAACAGCCTCTAGGAATACCACGCCGGCCAACATCCACAGATTGGCATGCCTTCCTTGGTTTGTGGCCCCATCATTCATTTAAATATTTCCCTTGGTTCATTTGGGAAATAGAAGTTGAGCATCAGTTGCAATTTGTTATTTATTCTTACCCTGAAGGAGCTGGCAGATGAAGTTGCTAAGCCACTGCCCATCATATTTGAAAAATCATGGCAGTCAGGTGAAGTTC